>BRDA01086782.1:1606-11807 GCA_036984385.1 Crenuchus spilurus
AAATTTAACAAACAGTTTTTGTAAAAAACACACACATTAACACATTATATAAAACATCACCTGTCGTTCTCTGCTCCGACTTCAACCAATGAATAAGCGTCAAGAAATAAGCAGACCAAGGAATAAGTGTCAATGAATAAGCTGCTGACTTCAACCAAGACACACACAAAAAATGTTTTTGACAAACAATTTAAAAAATGTAAAAAATCATCAGTGGTAGGTCTTGAAATAACTGAAATTCTCAAACTTTAATTGCTCTGGGTGTCAGGAGTATATCTGAGGTGAACTACCTTTAATCTGGCATATCCTGACAGCTAGTTTAAATCAGTTAGATTAGCATATGTGTCAGTCAATAAATAATAGTAAATAAATGTCTAATGTTTGTTTCTGACTGACCTGTTGGTCCCTTGCTGCCGAAATTGGTACGTAGTTTGTCTTTTTTTCTCAAACTTCTCTACTGTTCTCAGTTTGTGAACCCAAACCGCGATGCTGTACGCTAACGTTAAGCTAGTTCATCCGTTAGCACGTCTGTGACCTCATAACGTTCATTACGCGCTTTAAGAATCACGTGATAAACGAACGTTTGCTCGCTTACAGCTATTTTATTTTATTTTTACCACGTTGCAAGTATAAATACAGACACAGAGGCCGCTCTAAATTACTAAAGATATTTGTTTTAGTGCTCTATCATCTCAGAGATAGTGAATTGAGAGTCAGACGTGATAATCTTATATTGCACAGGATGAAAACAAAAACAAAAGGATGCCATCTCTGGATTTGCCTGAGGTAAACCATCTACTGGACATGCATTCACACACCTCTGCCAAAAACCCATGTTAATTTCAGGAATAGTGTGACACTTAGTTATGTCAGTCTGAAACGAGGTTTAGATATTTATAGACTGTAGTGTTTCACTTTGGCACTATTGTAGTTGCAGATTGTGTTTTAGTGTTTCTGGTATAATGGAACATAGGAACCCTATAAATTAGCTCATAACACATGTGGGCATGATTGATTAACTTTCCTTAGATTATTTTGGGGGAAAAAAATAAAAGTAATTGAATGCAAATCCTGTGTGTACTTTGTTTAAAAATAATCTCAATGCTACACTAATGAAGTATGAATTATAATAATAAAGGCTGAAATATAAACTGATATATAGCATAATATAACCCATTCACATTGATTATATATTCTTCATCATTTCTAGGGCTGTATTTTACTGACCCTGAAGATGAAGCGCATTGGGATATAGTTTCCCAATGTTGCAGTCTGGTGTATTAGTGTGACATTTTGTTTAATTTCTGAAGTGTTCAAAAGCAATGTACAAAACCAACACCAGCACAAAATGCACACTACAGTCATGGCCAAAAGTTTTGAGAATGACACAAACATCAATGTCCACAAAGTCTACTGCTTCAGTTTTTATAATGGCAATTTGCATATACTCCAGAATGTTATAAAGAGTGATCAGCTTAACAGCAATTAATTGCAAAGTCAATATTTGTGATAAAAACATCTGACAAACACACATAAAAACCAGAGGGCAGCAGATCATGTGAAAATATAATATTTGTGTCATTCTCAAAACTTCTGGCCATGACTGTACAGTACATGCTTTTCTCAAGAGCTGTATTTTTGTTGTTGTTTTAATTAGTTTGCTCAACATCATGGTTTCCAAACCATGCACATTTTCTGCTGCGTTTTTATTGTATATAAAAATTATCATATTTCTGACATCATATCAGAAATCCAAAAGAGTGAGAAATACAATATTCATGAAAAAAATCTATCCCTATTGTATTCATAAATGTTAGATTGTTGTTGTTGCTATGTCCTCCCAGATTGTTGTGTATTACTTGGCAGCTGCTGTTAAATTTGAGGTAGTTGCTAAGATGTTGCTATGGACTTCTGGTTGGTTGCTAATGTGTTGCTTGGCAGTTGCTATGGTCTCTGAGGTAGTTGTCTAGGTGTAGGCAGTTTTCTGAAGTGGTTGCAGTGTTGCATGGCAGTTGCCATGGTCTCCCTGATGGTTGCTAAAGTGTAACTAAGCAGTTGCTATGAAGTGTTTGCATATGGCATTATTTCACTGCCAAAAGTCAAGAGCACACTTTTTAAGTGTGAGACCGCGATTCACGCAGCACTCGCCAAATATACATGTGCTCACTCATATTTACTCTGCTCTCACTCAGATTGGCCTTGCTCTGCTACAGAACTGCTCACTCATGCTCAGATATATCCTGCTCTTGCAAAAAGTGTGTGGTCACACTCAAACACTTCCTGCACACTCGCAAATCTTTTTATCCTCTTGCGCTCGGAATTCACCACAAAAACACTGTGGTAAGCCATCAGCCAGTCACAAAGCAGTATCGGATTTTGACCAATGACATTGTTCATGCTGACTGCTATCCTTAGCTAATTGCTAAGGTCTACCTAAGTGGTTGGCATGATCTCCCTGGTAGTTTCTATCTAAGGAATATGTAGAGGGTTGCTGTTGTGAAGTGAATGCTAATGTGTACATAGATAGTCACCATATCTACTTACTACTGTCACCATATCAGTTCACCTGAGCATTACAACAACATCATATGATCATGACTTATCACAAACTTATAATTAGTTGACCAGAGGAGGATGGGTCCCCCATGTGAGTCTGGTTCCTCCCAAGGTTTCTTCCTCCAGCTCTGAGGGAGTTTTTCTTTGCCACTGTCACCGTTGGCTTGCTCACCGGGGATTATGGATTAATGATGTTTGTTATTATTAACCCTGTAAAGGTTCTTTGTGACATCAGTTGTAAAAAGCGCTTTATAAATACATTTGATTTGATTTGATGGTTGTCCTTTGAAGTGGTTGTTGAGGTGTTGCTAGGCAATTGCTATTGTCTCTGAAGTGGCTGCCAGACAGACAGACAGACAGACAGACAGACAAAGAAAGAAAGAAAGAAAGAAAGAAAGAAAGAAAGAAAGAAAGAAAGAAAGAGAGAGAAAGAAAATAAGTATTTTATTGATCCCTTTGGGAGGTTCCTTCAGGGAAATTAAGGAGTATCTTGGTTGCTGTTGTTACCCAGGTATACCCAGGACATTATGATGGTACTCCACATGGTAGCTTGAGTGTTAATAGTGTGCTTATCAAAATGATACAAGTGAGGGCCCAAACTTTTGCCAGCCATTCTTTCTCAATGTAAAAAAGAAAGAAAAACACCTGCTGTGTTGAAAACCTACAATGGATCAAAAATCTGTATGCAAGCCCACCATTCCCACTCAGATGGATTTTGAAATTGGCTCATAATGTAAAACAATGCACAATGACTAAGTCTGAGATTCCACAGACTTTATCTTCCTGGCTGCAAAAGTTTTTAAAACTGTGTTTTGGGATTGGGTGACTTGTGACGTGCTAGGTCTATACTGCAGCTGGTGAGATTGCTTATTCTGTTGATTTAAAGTTAAAAGCTAAAAGCTAGTTGTGCTTTTCTACAGTGACTGAGTTCAGATTACAGGAGCACTCTAAGCAAATCAATTTATTGTAGTACACATGTGCATGTAGAAAAGTGCTTCCACACCTTTAATACCTCCTGAAATATATTATGTATGCACTAAGACCACTTATTTTACAAGTGTATATTGTGTAAAAAAAGTGTCAAAAGTAAGGAAACAGATGTATAAATTGAAATGGTTTTTCAAATGGTGATCCAATTTTAGACACAAGCTGTGTGGGCAGGATAAAACCTGTTAGGCATGTCACCAATATGGATTCAACTTCAGTTTTACAAATGGGAAGGTAGGTGTGTGACACATGACCCACTCCTCTTTGCAGAATTGTTATAATTTGGCTGCATTGCAGGGTTTTCAAGCATGAACTGCCACAACAGTTCAAGAAAATTCAAGCCAGGACTTTGACTCAGCCTCTCCAAAAAAAAATATTTTGAGCCATTTAGAAGTAGACTTGCTTGTGTGCTTTGGATCATTGTCCTGTTGCATAAACCAACTTCACTTTTTAAATCAAGTGACAGGCAAATATTCTCCTTCAGGATTTTCTGATGGAGAGAAGAAATGCTTCCAAAGCAGATTTTTTGTGCATGTTTGCCCTACAAAGGTAACAAGTATTGCAATAGGGATTTGCCTGTCATATTAGCTGTAAGCTATTATTATTGAACATTTTATAACTGCTTTTTAGATTAAATATGGATGTTAAGTATTTAACTGGTATTTAGGTAACATTCATTGCCTTGGATGTTATAGTCTCAGTAGGGACTCCTTTAGTAAATGCTAAGCTATATGCTCAACATTCTGTAGTGAGGACACAATGTAGTCCACCGCTTTAGCCCCATCATTTTAGTGCGACATGTTTTAGTTTGTTTTGAGCCTTATCAAGGAGAAACAATGAGAATCAAAGCTAGACAAACAACAAGAAACAAAACCAGAATGAACGATGAGTGTGTAGGTGGATGGTTTATTTATTTATTTTTTTGCAAAATTACTGGTGAGTCACGTGAGCACACCAATGAAAACCAGGCAGATGAACAATAACTGGGACAAAATGTCCCCCAAAAAAGGCGATAACTGAGGTTCCACTGTATTTGCAATTTGTGACGGTGCACCACTGTTTAAGTAGTCCTGCCTAGTCTGTGTGCATTTGCGAACCTATGGCCTATGACTGGCTGAGTAGGGTTGATCATACAGAACAAGTAATGTATATATGCATTACTAGCAAGGAAAATGCAGGTTTATGTTAAAACCTTTTTTGTGACGCTTCAGGGTAGGGTTGACTGACAGGGTATATTAAATAATTACTGACATCTCCAGTGGATAATTTAGGATTTCATGATGCATCACTGTATAGTCACTCAAATTGCAATGTGTTAGTTCCATGATTGGTGCAGGGAAATTGTAAATGATTCTCGGTCAGCAGTGGAATCTCTGCTCTGATGAAACAGGGGCTAATCAAATTGTTTACGTAATTAAAGTAAATTAATGTTTACACCACAGTTCATTTTGTATAGTGTATGTAGTTTTTACATACTGATAATTTTTCATTTATCCAGAGAATTTCCTTTGCAACTGTTTAATAAGGGTGTGGATTCCAGATGATTCAGCTATTGACTGAGGACCCTAGAAAGCCACAATAGTTAAAACAAAACATTATTTTCACACCCATCTGATATTTAGTCTTAGATTTGTCAGTTCCATCAGCATTTAAATAAGCAGATATATTCAGGTTTACTCAGCTATTGTAGCTATCTAACGTTTTATGGGACAAATGGGTGCTTCAATGGTTTATTTCTCTGCTGATAAAACTTTAGATAAAGCTTAAAGTCTAACATTGCTATCATCTGTGATACTTAACATCTGATGTTAACTTACCCTTCCTATGATGGAAACATGGCATCATTTACTCATCCTGACTGAAGACTTCTGTACTTTTAAATGCTTTGAGACACTCTTCAGGATACGGAGAGGTGTAGTGTATGACACATCTTTAAAGAAAACACATTTGTCAGTCAATGTGGGGCCCGGAGTTTGAGCCCCAGTACAGTGGAACTTGGGCTTCCGTCATTAATCTGTTCTAAAATGCCTGATGATAACCAAAATGAACGATAACTGAAGCAATATTTCCTATAAGAAATAATGTAAATGCAGATAATCTGTTCGACACTCCAAAATATATATACTTTTTAATAAAGAATAACTATAGTTTTACATACAGAACACAATGAGAAAAAAATACATAAGACTAATGAAATGGATAAATGAATATTTAACATCACTCTTACAGGTTTACACTCCATTTTTTACACTCCAAACTAACACATTTCATCACTCCATGAACGCACAGTGCAACATGGTGGTGGCATTGTGGTGGGGATGTTTTTCAGCAGCAGGGACTGGGAAGGGGTCTGAGTCAAGGGGAAGATGGATGGTGCTAAATACAGTGATATTCTTGAGCAAAACCAGTTTCGGTCCATCAGTGATTTGAGACTGGGATGGAAGTTCACCTTCCAACAGGACAATGACCCAAAACATAGTGCTAAAGCAACACTCGAGTGGTTAAAGGAGAAATGTGTAAATGTATTGGAGTGGTGTAATCAAAGCCCAGACCTTAATATCATTGAGAATTTGTTGTCAGACTTGAAGATTGCTGTTCATCAGCGTAAACCATCTAACTTGAAGGAACTGGAACAGTTTTGCTGGGGGAATGGTGAAAAATCCCAGTGGCAAGATGAGGCAAGCCCGTAGTGACTTATCCAAAGTGATTTGCAGCTGTAATTGCCAAAAAAGGTGGCTGTACAAAGTACTGACTTTAGGGGGTAAACAGTTATGAACACTGAAGTTTTCTGTTATTTTTGTCCTATTTGCTGTTTGCTTCACAATAAAAAGAAAATCAAATGTTCAAAGTTGTAGTCATGTTCTGTAAATGAAATCCCCCCCAAAAAATCCATTTTAATTCCAGGTTGTGAGGACGGTGAATATTTTCGCGATGTACTTTATATAAGCTTCTAGACTTGACAGTGCATCTACTGGATCATCTGGGACTCCATCTTATAACTTATAAACTGACAGTTTGCGTCACAAACCACATTTTAATTAGTCATCCAAGTCAAAGTCAAGTTCATGTTCTGTTGTTAATGTTAACTTGTTCTGTCACTTTGGAAACACCAACAGACTGATATAGACCTTATCTTGCTCAGGACTGATGGCTTGGCAAGCTTTTCCAGTATTTGAATTTCATTTGTGTACATTTATAGGTGACATTTCATATCTTTATATTAATCAATTAAACTTAATCTTATCTGTTTAAATTTGTTTTAGCTGTTGTGGTAAAATAAGTTACTGAAGAAGCACTCAGCATCTCTGTATGTTCAGTGGTTACTAAAACTAGAGCAAAGCAAATATCATTTTGAAATTTTCCCACTAGTTTATCAAGTTAAGGCAATAAGTCAATATTCTTTCAAATTTATATATTAATTGGAATTCAATAAAAAATGTAAAAAAAAATTGACAAATGACTGGTGAATAATCTAAAATATCCACATAATGTAATTTAATATATTAAAATAATACACTTAATTAAAATAATTATACAAATTAAAACTAATAATAAAAAGTATTGGCTACAGTAAATTTCATATAAGTACAGATCTACTTCAGAGACAGTTGCTGGTGATAACACTATGTCTAAAATTTAATATTATCAATGCAATGCCCTATCCATTCACAAACCCCCTGAATAAAATTAATATTTAATTGAACCACATCCCACAGACACTTGGATTGAGAACTGGGTTTGAGGCCTCTTTCTGTTGATAATGACCATTGCTGACCAGGAGTTCCATACAGGCCTTGCTGTTTCATATATGCTCCGACCCTGTTGTCTGAACATAACGATTTGTCTATTTTGAATGTGGCTCAGCTCTTCACTCCTGCCCGTTTCTCCCACATCCAGCACATCCACTGCAAGAGCTGATCGTTCTCTTACCAGCTAATACAGGGGAGTCAAACTCCAGTAGTGGAAGGTCAGTGTTCAGCACAGTTTGGTGACTTCTCTGCTTGGACACTACAATTAAACCTGCTGAGTTGAATCAGATGTGACTGATCAGGAAGATCACCAAACTGTGCAGGAATACAGAATTATCCAAAACATTTTTATTTTCTACAGTGATTTAATGATGAGATATTTTCAAGGTCAGTGCAGTGCAGACCACAGTTCAACAAATCTGATGTGGCCTCTGTACAGAGCAGCAAAAGCAGCTCCTTTAAAATGAATGGCAAAGAAACGCACAATATTTTTTCTGCATTGATGTGAATGTGGCATATTTTTGTGGAGGCTTTGTACAGTGCGATACTGCAGTTAATTAGAGAAATTCTCCACTAAAACTTGAGACTAGACTTATACACAGAAACTCAAGACTCATACACCACATTCTGAACAAGTAGGCGAGTACTTGTGTAGCATAAACCAAGGGAATGGTACAGGACCTATTTCTTGACTGCTACAGTGAAGGCAGTCCAGTGATGCTGTCAGGCTCTCCCAACATTTTTTATAATCCCGGTCACACTGTTTGCCATCAACAGCCGGGGCTCAAGAGGGCAAAAATTGGCAGTCCTCTCTATATGCGGGTAGATGGCGCTCTGTCTCTGCAATGTCCGCTGGCTTAGGCGTGTACTGATTGGTCCATTCAGAGGTGGGAATCCTGCGCTTTCCTCCAAGTGCGTTGGCTCCCCATTGACTGTGTATCAGCAGTAGTTCAAGAAGAGGCGGTGGCTGGCATCATATGCAACGGAGGAGGCTTATGCTTGACCTCACCCTCCTAAAGTCAGGGACATTGCAAAAGTGATGGGGAGAGTCCTAATGGATGGAATGAGCTAACTGGCTACTACTACAATGGGAATGGGTTAAAATTGGCAAAAGCAGGACATCTTTTCAAAGGACATCCATAAATTTTCAATAAGACAATGCAAAACCACATACTGCACACATTACAAAGGCAGGGTTGCAGAAGAAGAGGGTATAGGTACTGGACTGGCCTGCCTGTAGAGAATGCTTAATGAAAAATGTTACAATAGCTCCATACTGTTTTAGACCTTGTTTGCTGAAAGAATGGTACAAAACACCTGAAGCTAGGGGTGCAGGAAAAAATCGCTTTGAGCTCGAATCTTGTTTCTAACATTGAAGAATTGATTCTCGTTTTCAAAAAAAATTTTTGCGGGTGCGGATGTGTGTTCTCAGCCACCGTAGTGCTAGGCAAAACAAGGAAGCAGTCTGGGCTATGTACAGGCATGCAAGCCAAGCCGCGATCTTTGAAAGCAACCATTTGGAAACACTTTGGATTTTAACGTCAACCTGGCCCGGGTAAGAAAGGGCTTGACGTGACTCATGCGATTTGCAGAGATTGCAACGGTAAAGTATTTCGTTTTCGGATTTTTAAAGAATCGGAAAAAAATCGATTCCTGACCACAACAATCGATTCTGGATCGATCGTTCGATTCCCAAAGATTCGCAGCCCTACCTGAAACATTTCATTGCTTGGTTTACTTGGCGCCAAAATGACTTTAATAAAATGGATAGTTCCGGTCCTAAAATCTGATTGGCTGAGCCATATCAAGGGTGTTTTCAAATGCACAACATACGGACATACCTGTGACCACCTCACAACATCTGAATTGCATATTAATGCACTGGTTTGATAGTGTTTGATTCAAAACTCCCAGAACAGAGTGACATCAGGGGAGAAACACAATGTTATATATTGTTTGGTTAAGGTAGCTAACAACAAACTTTACTTTTTTTTTTTTTTTTTTTAAGCTAACGGCTAAAATTACAGTCCCAGGCTAGTCTTATAGTTCCTGCAACTTCTTTAGAGTAAGAGTCCCTTCAAAAGGGGGACAAAAACCTCTCATTTTCTGCTAAACTAAAAAACCTTGAATAGGCATGGACATATTTTGTTTGATGGAGTGGCTACAACATTATTATAACTTAACCTTCACCCTCATGTTGCCTAGCAACAGTGCTCACTGTTCACAGATTACATTGTGTAGTGGAAGAATAGTTTGTGATTATTTTTTTAATAAATGATTTTATTAATTTAAATTTGGTGTATTTTATTTTATGTTGACCATTTTATACTGGCTATGCATTACTGTGATTTTATCACAAGGGAAGAAGTGTTTGGCCCTCTGCATGGCCCCTCATAACATATTGCATTTTAAGTGTTATGAGGAGAAATGGCAACATTACAAAATGGTAAATTCTTTACTATCCCAACGTAGGATGAAGGAATATATATATATATATATATATATATATCCTTATATATATATAGCATATACTGTATGTGTATGTATGTATGTATGTATGTATATATGTATGTATATACAAACCGGATTCCGGATTCCAAAAAATTTGGGACACTAAACAAATTGTGAACAAAAACTGAATGCAATGATGTGGAGGTGCCAACATCTAATATTTTATTCAGAATAGAACACAAATCACAAATTTTCATGGCGTCAACAAATCCCAAAAAAGACGTCTGGGGACAGAGGAGACCAGTTTCTCAAGTTTAGAAATGGGAATGCTCTCCCATTCATGTCTAAAACAGGCCTCTAACTGTCTTGGGCCTTCTTTGTCGCACTTTTCTCTTTATGATGCGCCAAATGTTCTCTATAGGTGAAAGATCTGGACTGCAGGCTGGCCATTTCAGTAC
>BRDA01086785.1:8668-23423 GCA_036984385.1 Crenuchus spilurus
CGTTGTCTGGATGATGATTGATAACGTGGATGATAATAAGGTCGGTAGTGTGTACACTATTTGTTAAGTGAAAGGTCACCACTTAAGGGAACACGGAAGTTTGTCCGAGTCCACTGTGGTAATGAATTTTTCGGGAGTGAGTTGGGACGGGTCCAACTGTTGATAGCCGGCCAAAGCGATGACGGAAAGGAGAGATTCCAGTATCTTTCCCTTCACATGTTAGTCCAGAGACTGAAGGAGTGGGTCTTACTGGTAGAGCTAACGTTGGTTAGACCAAAATTTTTTCTTGTGAGATGACTTTGACGAGACAACAGGCAGTGTCTTCGGAATTTTTGACGGTCTCGGTGGCCTGTCAGGAGCCACGAGTATGACGACCTGGACAGTCGTCGGAAACTGTACCAGTTAGTGAAGGCAGTAGCGAAACCGGCCGATAGTTGTCAACCTGGGCAGGGTTGAGTGAGGGCTTTTTAAGTAATGGTGTCACCTGAGCCTGTTTGAAGGCACAAGGGAATTCACCACTGGAAAGTGAATTGTTTATCACATGTGTGATGGCTGGAATAATAGTAGGTGCAATAGTTAGTAGTAGGTCTGTTGCTATTGGATCAAGCGGGCATGTAGTAGGGCAGCTACATGTTAGGAGGGCTAGTGCCTCCTCCTCAGAGAGAGGAGTAAATGAAGAGAATAAAATTCTCTTGGTTGAAATAGATTGAGTAACAGAGGCAGTAGGTGGGTCAGTGAACTGGCTACTGATGGCCGTCACTTTCCCGGTGAAAAACGAGGCAAAGATTTCAGCTGTGAGGCAGGTAGGCAGAGGAGCAGCTGGAGGGTTCAGCAGCGATCTGAATGCTGTGAATAATTTCCGACAGTCTGTCAGAGAACTGAGCTTATTGTGATAGAAGTCAGTTTTGGCAGTTGTGAGGCAGTCTGAGAATGAAGCCAAGAGTAACTGGTAGTTTGATAGGTCCGACATGATATGCTTTTTTTGCCATTTCCTTTCAGCAGCCCGGAGTTTAAGCATAACCCCCTGAGGGATTCATTTTTAAGCCATGGCTGTGGCTTGTTAGTGCAGATAGTTTGTGATGCCATTGAACAGAATCTGTCCAGACAAGAGCTCAGCGTGGAGCAGAGTGTGTTTGTGGCAGTGTTTACGCTGAGAGCGGAGAATGAGCCCAGTGTAGGCATAGTAGTGGCGACCAGCGATGAGTATTGCTCTACACAAAGGTCTTTGAGATTGCGTCGGAAAGTTACCATGGCTGGAGCAGCAGTAGCTTTCCTGTGAATGCTGATACTGAGCTGAATAAAGAAGTGGTCTGATACATGAAGAGGAGTGACCGTTAGTGAGTCAGCGTCACAATAATGTGTGAAAATTAGATCTAAGTTTTTCCCAGCTTTATGAGTCGGGGGGCTGGAGACCAGCTCTAGATCGAAGGAATGCATGAGAGATTTGAAATCAGTAGAGCCAGGGCTGTCAAGGTGGATATTCATGTCACCTAGAATGAGCATGGGACACTCATGCTTTGGAATGGAAGACAGTAACATGTCTAGTTCATTAGTAAATTCGCCCAGTTGCCCAGGAGGGCGATAAATGACAATAATACCAAGTTTGACTGGTAAGCTAACCAGTGTGGCGTGGTGTTCAAAAGAGGTATATGTGGTTGAGGGTAGTAGAGTGGTATATTGTAAGCCGTTAGCAATTAGCAAGCCTGTGTCCAGACGGGCGAGGGGTGTGGCTGATGGAATAATTATTTGATAGTGCTGCCAGCGTAGCAGTATTTTCTGGTTTGATCCAAGTTTCTGTCAGAGCCAGTAGTTGCAGAGATAAATGATTTGCATAGGAGGCGATGAAGTCAGCCTTGTTCACAGCTGACTGGCAGTTCCACAAACCCACAGAAAGAGTAGTAAAAGTGGGAGAGGTCTGCGTTACTGGCCTGAGGTTAGCATGTTTTGGTACCGGTACAGAGTTCTGCACTTTCTGTAGGACCCAGCGATAACAGGGATGTACTGATAGCACATGGCTGAGGCAGTAGGACCGGCTGCCTTGTTGGTGGACTCGCACAGGTAGACTCGCAGGTCTTTACCCGATTTGGTCTGCACACGAGATGGGCTGCACACAACAGCTGACGCCTCAGCTGACGCTTCGGTGGTTTAGAGTGTTTTAAATAGGTCGATTGTCCACAGCTGGTGTGAGTTTGGAGTGGGCGTGCAAGGAACTCAGCTTCACCAGACCGCCTTTTTAAGCTGTGCGGAAACCGCCCCAAGTTTTGCTTTCACGGATACAGCTCAGAGAGTGGGCGTGGCATGCGCCGCTCAGCCGAAACCTGCACACAGTACCGAAACCGCACTAAACAGTGCGTTTAGTTTGCAATTGTAGCCACACAAGAGCAGTCTGGTGGTGCTGTGTTCCTGATGTGATCGGTAACCTTGTCCGCAGCAATTAGGAACTCAGCTTCACCAGACCGCCTTTTTAAGCTGTGCGGAAACCGCCCCAAGTTTCGCTTTCACAGATACAGCTCAGAGAGTGGCCGTGGCACGCGCCGCTCAGCCGAAACCTGCACACACGGTACCGAAACTGCATTAAACAGTGCGTTTAGTTTGCAATTGTAGCAAAACAAGAGCAGTCTGGTGGTGCTGTGTTCCTGATGTGATCGGTAACCTTGTCCGCAGCAATGTGTACTAGAAGGTGAAAGGGAAGAAGGTTACTATAATGTTGTTGTGAGGGTTGAAGCAGGAGAGAGGAAGTAGCTGGTGGGTGTCTAATGGAGATGATTATTTGTGACCAAAACAACCCAAACCAAACACTGTGACTATAAAACTAAACCAAGATGATGTAACGGCAGAGATACTAACAGGCACAAATCATACAAACACTTGGGAACAATTAATGACCAACAAAGACTGGCAAACACAAGTAGGATTAAATAACAAACATAGACAAGGGCTAATGAGACAGCAGGGCGGAGTAATAATACAGGACAGGTGCAGCCCATTAATTTGACAGGACAACAAAAAGAGGGCGGGACATAGGCAGCATGTTGGAAGACAAGCACATGGCCCATGCAAACACATGACAGAGCAGAGGTGGGGCTGTGACAGGAGTGTGACAGTTACATTAGTCAGAGAGTTAGTGGAAAGCAGAGAAAAGAAAAGAGTTGGGTGGAGACCCAAAATTAAATGGCCAGGTGCATCAGGTAAGGTGGATTGTCTGATGATCTAACCAGTATAGTGGCTGGTTTGAAGAGAACAGTGGCAAGTAAATTTAGTATGCTAGGTGGGGTTATTTATGAGGGTAGAATGACAAGATTAGCTTTTGTAAAGGGAATCAATGCATAACAAAGACAGTAAGTCAGAAAAAAAAACATTATTCAGGAAGAGCTAAAGAAAACAAAAACATTGTTGAAACAGAGGAGGCTGATGAAGGAACATGCCAGGGTAGCATTTTTAGAGATCCATTTAAGTTTGTTAAAGACTTTTTAGTAGAGACTAAAGCATGTTCCTGATGTTATGAGTATTGAAATGATAACTAAATTAATACATTTTCACTGGTATTTAAGAGAGCATGAGAAAACCAGTAAATCCCACACCAATACCAGATTGTCTTGTGACTTTTATTTGAAAGATGTTCCCCTTCCACACATGGGCTGGATGGGTTTATTAAATAGCAGTGGCTACATTTCTCACTCAGGCTTGTGTCTAAATGCATTTGTTAGAGGAGGGCACAGCTCTGGAGGTTTGGGGTTCTGGTTGTGCACTTCGACAGTTTATCTACTCCCTGGACCTGGCTCGTCTCTATCTGTGGGTGTTGAGAGAATACAACGAGGTGGAGCCTATAATATTATCAGGTACTGACATTGTCCACAATTCAGAGATGATTCTTTTCTGAACCCATTGATGACAGTTGCATGAAATTAATAACCTGAATTCTTATTTCTGTTCCAGTTGGAGAAGAGGATGAGATTACCATTAAGGATGCTGTTGATGCAATAGTTGAAGCTTTTGAGTTCACTGGACCTGTAATTGTATCCTTTCATTGATACTACCTCATAAATACTGTATATACACTACCGATCAAAAGTTTAGGATCACACATTATACTGAACATCTGTGACAACCTGAACTTTTATTTCTGTGTTTTTGTTTTGATTTGATGATAAAATCCACAAATTCTGCTGCACCAGACATTCAAACGTCCATGTTAGAAGAGTAAGGTTGGACAGAGTCATGTCCAGTGATGTCTCACACACAATGTGTTAAACGTCTGGTGGAGATTAAACAGCTGTAGTAAAGATTCTAAACTCTTCTAAACTCACCATCAACAACTTGTGAACTAAACACAGTGACACTGTCCTACCTCACCTTTCTACCACAGAAGACTGAACATCCGGAGTAGCAGCATTCATGGACTTTATTATAGTCTAGAAAATAAAAAATAAAAAATAAAAAAATAAATAAATAAATAAAAAATAAAAATAAAATAATAATAATAATAATAATAATAATAATAATAATAATAATAATAATAATAATAATAATAGGGCCCTTCTGAAATAAAAGTATAGACTGTCATGGAAAATCCTGGGTGATCCCAAACTTTTGAGAGGTAGGGTAGGTATGAATCATTATTTAACCATGATATATATTCTCACTGCACACCAAAACAAATATATAAGAAATGTAAGAGAAGTGCATACCTATAACTGCTCCAGTATTCTTTTCCCAAATTATTTTTTACTTTTAATAATCTATTACTTCCCAGCTATATCTTTATTGATAAAGGATAATGTAATTTGATAATAATTATAGATTTGTTACATTGGTATACAGACTGTATTTCTGTAACTAATAAAAGGCTTTTCCTATGAAGTGTCAGGAGCAACATTGTGCAAAACATTACTCATGGAGTTTATCTGTAGATTCTCAAATTATTAGCAAACTAATACAACCCCAAATATGAAAATGAAGGAACAGTGTGGAATATTTAAATAAAATTGCAGTCTTATATATTCTTTCACTTTTATTTCATTGCAGACAGTACAAGCCCAAGTCGATTCATGTTTTGTCTTTTCAGCTTAATTTAATTTGTTAATATACTTCCATTTCTGCATTTCATGCCTGCAACATTTTCCAAAAAAAATGACAGGAAGCTGCCCGCATTCAAGAATATTAAAACATTACCTTGCAAAACAGAATCCTTATGTTAACCATGTCCAGAAGCAACATCAACTCTGTGCTCAGAGGTATCTGCGATGGACCACCACATAGTTTTTTTTAAAGAAATGGATGGCATGTGCTCCACACCAAAGACAAAAATACTATCTAGAATGGTATCAGCAACAAGTCCAAAAGGGTTGTGTCAGCCCTTGGCAAAGGTTATTTACACGTCATACATCACATCATTAATGCAAACAAGTACATTGATATTTTAGAGGAACATATGCTGCCTTCAAGACAGAATCTTTTCCCAGGGACATCTATGAATTTTCAATAAGACAATGCAAAACCACATGCTGCATACAGTGCCATAAAATTGTAACATTAAAAAGTGGTAAATGCTTTACTGTCCAAGCTTTATGGAATGTGCTGCAGGCCTGAAATGCTGGAATAAATGTATATTAACAAATGAAATGAAGTTGAGGATTTTGTCTGCAAAGAAGACGTCAAAGTAAATGAAAGAAGGACTGCATTTTCTTTTCTGAATTTTCCATACTGTCCCAACTTTTTCTTATTTTGGGGTTGTAGCATTATATTTAGGATAATATTTGTTTCTGGGTGCAGGTACAGTTAGTAGAATCTGATCAATTTAATTTTGAGATTTAGAGAGGTCAGTTGCATTTAATAATTTTAACTAAATATCAATTTTAAAAAGTCTAAGCATCTACAACATTTACAGTGGACCTTCCATATAAAGTGTTATTAAAAATTTGGTCTCCATAACCTGGTGAGAATAAACTATACAGAGGTTTGGCCTTGACCTTCTTAATGCAGTATGACACAAGCAAATCTGATGGTCAAATAAAGAAAACAGCCAGCAATGCTAAACTCCGGGGTTACCGCCCTGATTTTATCTTTACTCCCTTCTGCACAGGTAAAAGTTTTTTAAAGTAGACAAATAAACACATGAATTTGACATACTTGGCACATGTACACATATACAGTGTTTTACGAAAGCATTCACACACATACACACACCCCACCCTTGACATTTTTCATGTGTTTCTGCCTCACAACATGGAATTAAAATTTATTATTGGAGGGTTTGCATCATTTCATTTACAGAACATGCCTTCAACATGCAACAACAAATAGGAAAAAATAACAGAAAACTTCAGTGTGCATAACTATTCACCTCCCTAAAGTCAGTACTTAGTAGAGCCACATTTTGCAGCAATTTTTCTGGCCACTTTTCCATAAAGCCCAGCTCTAAGGAGTGTACGGCTTACTGTGGCCGTATGAACAGATACTCAAGTCTCGGCTTGGGAACTCTGCAGCTCCTTCAATGTTACCTTTTGGTCTCTGTGCTGCCTCTCAGATGAATGCCCTTTTTGCCCAGTCTGAGAGTTTTAATGGGTGGCCTTCTCTTGGCAGGTTTGTTGTGGTACCATGTTCTTTCCATTTGATGATAATGGGTTTGATGGTGCTCCAGAGGATCATCAGAGATTTTGATATTTTTTATAACCCAACCCTGACTTGTATATCTCAGCAACTTTGTCTCTGACTTGTTTTGAGATCTCCTTTATCTTTGTGGTGCTTTTTGGTTAGTGCTGAATCTTGTTTAATGGTGTTGAAGCCTCAGGGGCCTTTCAGAAAAGGTGTATATACTGACAGTTCATGCGACATTTAGTTTGCACACAGGTGGACTTTATTTCACTAAACATGTAACTTCTGAAGGTAATTGGTTGCACCAGAACTTTTTAGGGGGTTCATATTAAAAGGGGTGAATACATATTCATGTTGTATGAATACATATTCATGTTGTATGAAATGTTATATATTTTATTCACTTCACTGACTATTTGATGCATCACATACAATTTAGATTGTACAACAACATTTAAATACATATTATAATGTAACAAAATAGGTAAAAATCCAAAAGGGGTGAATACTTTTGCAAAGTACTGTGGCTTCTGAAGCTGATTACATCCCTGCTGCTTTCTTTCCTCAGCCATCAAGGAGACATGTGGTTGGTTTGCAGCCAATTATGAGCATGCCCGGAAATGAGAGTTCTGCCACTTGCTGTCAGAGGGCACTAAGGGTAAAGAAAACTTGAAACAGAAAAATCTGCACTTAAAAAAGCTTTTAATGACCAGCTGAATATTGTGACTAAAAAGCTTTAGTCATACATATACATATTCTACAGTCATTCAGCCAAAAGTGTCATTTTGTACTCAAACACTTATGTTGTAAAAATAATAGACTCAGAAGACTACAGGGAATAGATGTGTTGCAACTAATGTAGATTGTTATTAAACAATAAACTTTAACATTGCAACTTTTTGTTGTCTCTCTTTTTTTAACTATTGAGAGATATAATGATAATCCAGGAGGACAACGAGAAAATAATAAACACATTAAATAAATGAACAAAAAGATGTAAGCACTTTGAATGGCAGTGAAGATGTGGGATCAGATGTAAATGAGTTGTAAAATGGAGATGACTATAAGTAGAGATGACTAAAGGACATTGTGAACATAACATTGCCTTAGTAATTCTTTGAGAGATGTACAAATTATATAATATTGGTATAGAGGTATAAACAAAATATTTGTTTGCAATTTAATGGGTTATTAATTTATTGTACAAAAAGTGGTCATTTTTAGAAGAAACAGGAATAAGACTGTCACATAAGTCAAATGATTTATAAAAGTTAATGGAATTTTTTTAAATGCAGAAAGAGGAAAAGTCCTGTAGTCTCAATTGTTTCTGGTACATAGTAGTGGAAAAAATATAATAAATTACAACAAAAATATAAATTTCTTAAATGATATTAAATTATAAATTATATACAAAAACCCTGGGGGGCATAGCTGTAAGAGCACTGACAAAATACATAATAAATACATTATATGTTGCTCTCTCCCCATCACTACTACCATGTATTGTCGGCTGGCTCAGGTGTTTGCCAGGCGATCCATTAGACCTGGGGATCCTGCGTTTTCCTCCGAGCATGTTGGCAGAGATGTATTTGGCAGCAGTTGGAAAAGAGGTGGAGCTTGACTTCACATGTATCAGAGAAGGATTGTGTTAGTCTGCACCCACTAGAACCAGAGACATTACAAGTGATAGGGAGAGTCAACTAATGGGTGGGTCACAGCGGTGGACAGTAGTGGAGTACATTTACTTGAGTACTGTACTTAAGTACATTTTTTGAGTCTTTTTACTTTACTTGAGTATTTATTTTTTGGTGAACTTATGACTTTCACTCCACTACATTTCAAATACAAATATTGTACTTTTGACTCCACTATATTTCTAGGAAACTTGCCGTTACTCGTTCCTTTTGGCTCAGCATAAGCACTTTTCTAGTGTTGTAGTACTCGAGATCGGTCTTGGTCTCAAGACTGCATTTTCAAGGTCTTGGACTCGTCTCGGACTCGAGAGCATTTTTACTCAGTCTTGTCACTATCTCGGCTTCATGTTTACTCAGCTTTGTCTCGGTCTCGGGACCATCTTTCTTGGTCTCGCCTCTGCATAACATTGTTGGAGCCCTGTATGTATGCTGTTATATTTGTGCCACAATTCTGAGCGCGCGTGCATGGATGTTTTGAGCGAGCAAGAAGAGTTTTGCACACACATGAACTCAATAGTGTATATAAATCTCTCTCTTGCGTGAATTAATTTTTATCTAAATACATTTTTATTGTTGTATTTATACTAATCTAGTCCAAAATTATGTAAATAAACATGAACATTGCATAGTTTTAGTGAAATAACCTGCCTCATTGCCTCTAGAAACATACATGTAGGAAAAACACTGCAATTCACTTGACAGTAAAATTATACATATAATTATAATATATAATATACATATCAATTATACATCTCTCTGATGCACTTTGCCCATGACAAAAGAAACATATAGAAACAAAAAGAAGCCATACATACAGGCCGGCAGCCCCCTCAAACCATGGGGAACTTGGTTGGTAAAAGGGTTCGAGAGTGTGCGAGATTGGGGAAGTAGACCCCACTCTCTCTTCTGAATGTTTTCGTTTGCCCATTATTTAATATCCCCTTAATCTTTTTTTGCATAATTAGTGATTGGTTCATGGCTTTTCCTGGGGTGCTGTTGGTGCTTCAGATTGAAGAATTAGATTGAGAGAGCCAGTTATGGAGAAGAGTTTTGCTTTTGGTACATTTTACCCCAGAATCTGAAACCCTTTACCCTATTCCTCTCTGGGTTAGCTTCAAGGCAGATTGGAGAGGCTGACAGCACGCTGTGTGCTTCATTAGCAGCTATAACTTATGAGAGTGTGCGCAGAGTCATACGCACACAGGATGCTGCTCACTTCACTAACTTCGTCAGTCATCTTGCAAGAATACAACGTGGCGTGCACAAATAACGCTGCAAAATCTACTCACTGGACCGTCAGTTGTATGGCGTCATAACAGGTGTAAGTGTAAACGTAAAACAGGTATTGTAAACATAAGTTTTAAGTATCGTAAATGTAAATCTGTAAATGAAACTAAGATTGTAAATTAAAAACATAATCATAAATGAAAAATACTGGTTGTAAATGTAATACTTACATTTTCCCTTCTCATTTTTATTTTTCACTTCACAAGTTACGTTTACCATTCACAAGTTACGGTTACAATAAATTAATTTTTGACCCTTTTTTGATGGGGGTGGGGCTCAACGCTCATTGGCTAGAGGGACGGGATATTACAACATCACTTCACCCAAAAACAAACCCCACAAAATGAGAGGGTGTCACTACCCGATCCGTTCACTGTGCCTGATTTGTACCGCGCATTAAGCACATCATTTCTGGATAAAGTTTTACAAAATTGCATTAAATCAGAATCGTTTTTGGTGAAGGATGAGACTTTTGCACTTCGCAAGATTACTTACTAAAGGGTGGACTTATATAGACAGTTGGGAGCAGAACTGCATTAAGCAGCAGCAGGGTTGCCAGGTCTCTACTACCTTTTAACTCCTTATGGTTTTAACATCACAGTTATATGCTCAAAATGTCTGTGTTACTATAAGTGTTTTTATGGCTATGACTGTGGTGTACACAAGCAGTTAAATGGCAGTGAACAACTGAGCGTGAAGAGCTTTGGGGTAGACTTACTAGTATTAGATATCTTATTGGAATGGAATCTGAACATATAAATTTAGAGTAGAGAAAAGGGAATATTTTAAATGCAAAGAAAAGCAATAAGGGAGTTGTGTTCTTCTTACATTATATTTACTACTAATAATAATAAAATTAATAGTGCTAACAATAATATCTGTGATTGGACGCTCTAGAATTTAGGCTGGTGTCAGGTTGTATAGGGAGGGCCCTTTATGTCAGACGTCGGGATGGAGCTTTTTGGGGACCTGGCAATCCTGCTGCTGCTTAAGCAGATCTGCTTCCCACTGTCTATGTAATTCAAACAAACATAAATGTAATAAAACGATAAAGTGCAAAAGTTCTCATTCTTCACCAAAAACGACTCTGATTTAATGCAATTTGTAAAACTTTGGGGTTTCTTTTCAGCTGAAGTAATTTGTGAATGGTAAACATAACTTGTGAAGTGAAAAATAAAAAAGAGAAGTGAAAGTGTATTGCATTTACAACCAGTATTTTTTGTTTATGATTATATTTTTAATTTACGATTTTACATTTTCATTTCCAGATGTACATTTACGATACTTAAAACTCACGTTTACAATACCTGTTTTGACGCCATACAGTTGTGCTCTCTCTGTATCTAGCAGGCTAGCTGCAGGGCACGTCATGTGGGCTCGTGACGTTAAGGCAGTGAGGGCACGTCTATGTGGATCATGTGACCGACCGAGGGTAGATCTAAATTATTATTATTATTTTGTTATTATTTATTTTCATTATTATTTTGGGCCACACAGACAGACGTTCACACATACACATGTATATAAAAAAAAAAAAAACTTTTCACAAAAGGGCACTTTGGGCAGAAAGTGCAAAAGGGGCAGGTGCTCAAGCACCCTCCGCCCCCCTTCCCCACACACGTGCCTGGTAGTAGTAATATACGTACCTCCCTTATTCCTTTTCTTTACTTTTAAAACATCCCCCTCTGTATACTACCTTTTAACTCCTTCTGGTTTTAACACCACAGTTATACACTCAAAATGTGTAAATGTTTTTTTTTTTTTTTACGGCTATGACTGTGGTGTACACAAGGAGTTAAAATAGATTGACCAGATGTGAGATGGTGAAAAAGAGGACATCTGTTCACCCTAGTTAAAAGGCAGTGAATAACTGAATGTGATGAGCATTGGGGTAGACTTACTAGTATTATATAACTTATTGCAATGGGATCTGAACATATATGCATTTAAAACATCCCCTTTTCTCTACTCTAAATCTATATGTTCAGATCCCTTTATTATATAAGGGAGGTATGTTCTTCTTACATTATATTTACTACTACTACTAATAAAAATAATAATGCTAACAATAATATCTGTGGTTGGACGCTCTAGATTTTAGGCTGGTGTCAGGTTGTATAGGGTGCTTTATGTCAGACATTGGGATGGAGATTTTTGGGGAGGAAGTTAGTAAGTAATTCTGCAAAGTGTGAAAAACGTAAAAGTTTGAAAAACGACTTCTTTTTACCAAACAATTAAACATACATTTAATAAATCGATAAAGGGCAAAAGTTTTCATCCTTCACTAAAAACGACTCTGATTCAATAAAGTCAATAAAACTGACGTGCTCATGTGCATGCACGGTAAAATTCGAAGCGAGCGTGCAGACCAGAAATGTTGAGCACTGGAGGGCAGTGTTGAGCGCGCAGGAGAGAGATTTGTATACACTATTGAGTTCATGTGTGTGCAAAACTCTTCTTGCTCGCTCAAAACATCCGTGCACATGCGCTCAGAATTGTGGAACAAATATAACGCCATATTCTATGAGTGACTTTAGATACAACCAATGAATTAAGAGAATTTTTAATCACACCCCCCACCACACACACACACACACACACACATGCACACACAAGCAGCACTATTGGCTATACTGGTCTCAACATAAGACCGGCTGCTAGTACAGGCTAGGCCGTCTTCTGTGCCGACATGTCCGCCACTTCATCGGTTTGGATAAAGTTTGGATTTAATAATCACGAGTTCCTCTGCAAACGTAGTCCTGGATTTTGCACACTGAATTGTTTTTTTGTGTGTTGTTGAAGCTATGGTAGAAAAATACTTGAATATGTAATGACTATATGGATTTGTTTCTAATTGTATGGTGCTTGAAAACACCTGGCAATGTCTTGAAAGTGCTTGAAAACTGCTTAAATTTTATTTTTGTGGTTTAACTTTTTGATTTTCTTGTTACCTGTGCAGTTAAAGTCCTGTTAGACAGCTTTTTTGAATTTCTGTGTTAATAATGCACTGTTCTAAAAATGCATAATAAATGTGTTATTTATTTGAATTTTCTTTGTTGTTGATTAATTTTAGTATATTGGATATTTAGTCCTGGCTTATTTTTTGTTTAGTACTGGTCTGGGCACAGTGTTGATGTTAGTTTATCTGTAAGGCCTCTTATTTGTTATTTTGGTCTCGACCCGGTCTCGGTGTCCATTGGTCTTGGTCTTGTCACTGTCTCGACCCCTAAATGACTCGGTCTTGGTCTTGGACTCGACTCCACAAAGTCTTGGTCTTGTCTCGGTCTCGGTCCTCTGTGGTCTCGGGAAGGTCTTGTACTTAAACAGTGCGGTCTTGACTACAACACTAGTGCCAGCTAAGCTACATACACTGTTTACTTTATTTGGTAAGTAAATACTTACGTAATATTTACTAGCTTTTGTAACTATATGCAGATAATATTTCTTTGGATATTAAACATCATATCTTGTTGTGTCAACTTGTATTTTCAATTTATGCTGTGGGCTTTTAGTGTAAACACGTTATTGCAAGCTATCGTGTTGCATGCTATCAATTCAATGTAGGCCAGAGTGGCAAGCAGCGTGATAGTGTAGCTTAGTATTGATAGCATGGTGAACCGGATGTTGCCGGTTGCGCGGTGCATTCTGGGATTTGTGAAAGGGGCGAATGTTCATGTTCTGCATACGCAGTCATTAATATTTCAAGCTCCTTTGGTGTGAAATACGATGTTCGGCTGATTTTCGCATTTACGTCCATGGTAAATCTTATTTATCGGCGTTCCATTAAGAATGCCTTTTATAATTACGCGTGAACGTGCTTCTGTCAGGGTTAACTCACTCAGAGTTGATTAACCTCGATTACTTTAACTCCAATCAGCCGTTTTGGAACCGAAAACTGTGAGCATGTCAGAGCGGGGTAAGACAACTCAGAGTTCAGGGTTAAGTTTAGAGTTTGTTGAACTCGCTTTCCGGAATAGCCCCCTGTTCTCAGAGCATCTTTTAATATTCTGCCTTTTATAGAGCTTACTTTTATTCTATTTGCATGGCACTACTCTGCTCCTAAAGCAGCTTTTGTGGTACTTTTAACTTTTAGATTAGACTACACGTGGCAACTCAAAAGTATACTCATAAGGCAAAGCCTTATAATAATTCCAGTCAAATCAAACAGACATTAATGAGTAAATAATCACCTCTGCAAAAAAGGCTGAAGCCACCATGGCCTTAGTTATGGCTGAACACTGTTCCATGTTGACAGGAAATGTAGACCTTAAACCCTTAAAAATAATAACAATAAATAATAATGCATTAGTAGAATATCATTTCATTTTATAAAATATTGTATTAGATTATGCTATTTTTACTTCACAACGTCAGAACGAATAATAACACTGATGGGCTCACATCATTCGTTTAAAACATATATATATATATATATATATATATATATATATATATCAGTGGCGATTGCTCTAAGACTGCAAGGGAAGCTCAGCTTCCCCTAAAATGTAAAAAAATAAGTGATCAATAATATACTGTTGTGTGTACATGTCATTGACTAAAGATGCGCTACAACACGCTCAACTTTTGTTCAGACGCGGTTCTGGTAACGACGCGGCTTTCCTCTCACTCATTCCCGCAGCTTCACAGCGCTTTAAACAGGGTGGATGCTCAGCGTCCACAAAGCAAACGAGACGAGTCATTGGATGAATCCTGGGCTTTGTCCCGCCCATCAGACGCTCAGCGTCTCTGGGGGTCTATGGGGCAGTAGGCTGGCCTCGGCTGGCCCGGATGCTCAGCTTCTGCATGATGATTGGATGATCTGTCTCAGGCTGAATCCCTTTTTGATTTACAGCTAAATGAACGAATCAGCGATCTTTTGGTGTAAACATCCGTGGGAGCATTTTTTTTTTTCATTCTGTTCTGAGTTGAACCAAAGACTTTCCTAATCCTCTTAGCAACATTTTCTTTGTTAAAAACGACTAGCGACAAATCGAGCTTCTATTTCTGGTGTTTTTTTGTAGCTGCTTGTGTTTGGAGACTGACTTCTATCACTCCTTCTGACTTATATCAAAGTTTCTGTCCAGTGGTAGCACTCACAGGCGGACACACTTCACACTAGCCTCGCACCAGTAAAGAGCTTCTTCTGTTTTTAAAGCGGTTCAAGTCTTACACCCGCAACA
>BRDA01086791.1:0-10450 GCA_036984385.1 Crenuchus spilurus
CAGCAGGACAATGACCCCAAACATACTTCAAAAAGCACCCAGAAATGGATGGAAACAAAGCGCTGGAGCATTCTAAAGTGGCCAGCAATGAGTCCGGATCTAAATCCCATTGAACACCTGTGGAGTGATCTTAAAATTGCTGTTGGGAGAAGGCACCCTTCAAATATGAGAGACTTGGAGCAGTTTGCAAAAGAAGAGTGGTCCAAAATTCCAGTTGAGAGGTGTAAGAAGCTTGTTGATGGTTATAGGAAGCGATTGATTTCAGTTATTTTTTCCAAAGGGTGTGCAACCAAATATTAAGTTGAGGTTGCCGATAATTTTGTCCGGCCCATTTTTATACCCAATTTTCATACCCAATTATGTCAAATTTGCCTTTTTTTCCTGTTTTTTTGTGTTGTTCCAATACACACAAAGGAAATAAACATGTGTATAACAAAACATCTGTAATTGTAATAATTTTCTGGGAGAAATACTTCATTTTCGGGAAAAAATTCAGTGGTGCCAACACTTTCAGCCATGACTGTAAGTAATAATCTCTTCAACAAATGCACATATTTTCTGCATGTTTTGGTGGAAAGTTTTCCATTTATTTTCAGAATTTAACACTTTAAAGAAAAAATAAGCCTGCAGTTTAATATCATAGCTTTTGCACTTAAGAAAATCAATCATATATGTAGAGAATCAGGGGTTACTTAAATACGCACAGTTCATAGTGTGTGGATCTGTGTCGGAGAGTATTCCTGTCAATTTATTTTTATCCTAAAGGTGTGAAGGTAGTGTTAATGATTCCTCCAGTGTTTCTTATAGTTAATCTGAGTGTGTGATTCACTTATTCATCTATTTTCAGCGCTCAAATTCTCCCAGCTTTCAGCTTCAGAACATTTTCCACTTGAATTGTGTGAAGATGAGGCTCTGTTTACATTATATACTGTAAAAACAAGTTTTACTTAGAACATGACAGTCCTCTATGGGATTATTTTTTTAAATGAATGAGTTTGATGCAGAATGTCAGAATGGTTAAATACACTTTTCACTCTCAAGCACATTTAGAAGTTTTTGTTTTGTGATGTCAGAGAAAACAACAGATTCACACATGAATCAATATTGCTACATTATTTTGTATGTATTATTAGGGCTGTTGAAGTTAACACAATAATAACAAATTAATGCGATCTCAATGCGATTTTGAAAAATGGTGCCATTAACGCAAATTCGTCCCTGCGAGTCATTGAGACTTGACTGTCTGTGGCATCATTAAGTTAAGAGGAGTAAAGGCTGCTTTATAGTTTCCGCATCGAATGCAGCATGAATGATGATGCAAAGTTCGTGCTGTTGACTTTTAAATATAAACTTAATTGATATTTTTCACTATATAGTGGAACCTTGACTTACGAGTTTAATTTGTTCTGTGACGTAGCTCGTAACTCAATTTGCTCATATATCAAATTACCTTTCAACATTAAAACAAATTGAAATGCTATTATTCCATTCCAGCCCCACAAAAAATGCACAAATTGATATACACCATGTGTTTTTAAATTAAAAAAAGTACTTTATAAATAACAAAAAAACTGTAAAAAAAATAATACATAATAAAAGTGAATGTAAAGAAATAATCTAGTTAATTAAGTGTATTTACATTAATGATCAGGTGATCATCATTGCCTTTTTCGCCAAATGAATGAGACATGTTAGTTTACACAGCAACAAGGCACCACCTCTTCTCTGCAGTTTCAGCAGTAATCTCTGCACTTATGCTCACTAGTGGCGGGTTGCAGAATCACTTATGATTAACTATATGACAAACTGAGATTAATTGCGATTAAATGTTTTAATCGTTTGACAGCCCTAATTATTTATGTTCATATTTTATATTAATTGCACTTAAAGTACATTTGCATAACAAAAAATGGTATTCCCATAAATTTTTTTGAGCCCATTCCGTTCATGTTCAACCCATCGTTGAATGAATTTTGAATGACGTTAGAAGAATCCAGTTCTAAAACAGGTTTGGTTCTTTTCACGCCTCTCCACTCTTTGCATGGATTTGTCTCCTGATTTGGAGAATATGGATTACCGGAAGCAGCTCCTGGATGGTCACTCTAAATACTGATCTTCCACCAGTAGAGCACAGGAAGTAGTAACCCTGACCAGTGTAAAATCACTGAAAGTTAAATTATGCTATTCCACCCAGATACACTTTAATCAAGATTTATTTATTCGAGTTTAGGTGTCTAGGTATTTCAGTCCTGTATTTAATATGAACACATTTAATAGCTTCTCTTTGATATTTAACTGATGGTTGAGCATGTTTTCTCCTCAGCTGAGCTGTTCTTAGCTCATCATCACTACAGTAATGCTAGCTCATGTGTACGAGCCTGTGTAATCTCTTGACATGCTCACATGGTTTCTGATTGAATTGAAATGTGTTCGCATCCCAAGTGACATTAGTGCAGTTTGTTCAGTTAGGGGTAAGGGAGTGAGAGAGACTAATAAAAATGGATGGATAGATAGAGCCTATGTAAGATACTCATTTTGGTTATATCTAGAATTTCCATTTCATTTTGTTAAAAATGAAGATGAGCCATAACAATATGACCAATAGGCTAGTGTATTTGAAATGCTGTTGGTCCAGCATGTACTGCCAGAACTGATGTAGGTGATCTTTCAGATCTTTTACATCTGTGGCACTTAGAGGGCACTGTTGACCAGAAGCACCTCACAAGTCTTGCATTTTCAAATTGTTTGTTTATTGTTTGTCACATCACATTACACAAGTGTGAAAGTGAGTGAAAATCTTGGGTGTGTAGTCCTTTACACTTCATATATGTTATACACAAGTGATACACATTACTAGACACCAGTATTGCACACATTTCTAAATACACAGTTTTGTAAGTCATATGAGTAATGAAATAGAAGCTATATTATATACAGATGTACACATTTTCATATATACAGGATGAAAAACTGTACAGGTGTCTGTATGTATGTGCAGGTATAGATTTGTAAAAGGTTATGAGGATTTGGGGGTTCATTTCAAACCTTCTCAGCTGTTTGAGATAGAAGAGACGCTGTTGTGTTTTCTTCACCACCCGCGTGGTGCGTTCTGTCCATGTCAGAACCTCTGTGATTTGAACACCCAGGAGCTTGAAGCTGCTGACCCTCCCTCTCGGTCATCTCATCATAATGATTTGGTCATTGTCAAAGTCTTAATGCCTGACCATATCTCCCACATCCAGCACAATTAATAGACTACTGTCTAATTACTATGTGCCATTATTATGGGACAGGCAATATTATTCACTGTGAGTGGGCAATGTTTTGGCTCATCTGTATATACACTGCTCAAAAAAATAAAGGGAACACTAAAATAACACATCCTAGATCTCAATGAATAAAATATTCCAGTTGAAAATCTTTATTTATTACATAGTGGAATGCGTTGAGAACAAACTAACATAAAAATGATCAATGAGAATCAAAATTATTACCCCATGGAGGTCTGGATTTGGAATCATACTCAAAATCTCAAACCACCCTCATGGAGTCTGTTTCTGACAGTTTGAGCAGAAACATGGATATTAGTGGTCTGCTGGAGGTCATTGTGCAGGGCTCTGGCACTGCTCATCCTGTTCCTCCTTGCACAAAGGAGGAGGTAGTGGTCCTACTGCTGGGTTGTTGCCCTCCTATGGCCCCCTCCATGTCTCCTGGTGTACTGGCCTGTCTCCTGGTATCTGCTCCATGCTCTGGACACTGTGCTGACAGACACAGCAAACCTTCTTTTCACAGCTCGCATTGATGTGCCATCCTGGATGAGCTGCACTACCTGAGCAACTTCTGTGGATTGAAGACATCGCCTCATGCTACCTCTATGGTGAGAGAACTGACAAAATGCAAATGTGACCAAAACATCAGCCAGAAAGTATGAGAACAGAGAAAAGGTCTTTGGTCACCACCTGCAGAACCACTCCTGTATAGGGGTTGTCTTGCTAATTGCCTCTCATTTCTACATGTTGTCTGTTCCATTTGCACAACAGCAGGTGAAGTTGATTCACAATCAGTGTTGCTTCCTAACTGGACAGGTTGTTTTCACAGAAGTGTGGTTGACTTGGAGTTACATTGTGTTGTTTAAGTGTTCCCTTTATTTTTTTTGAGCAGTGTACATAGTACGTCTACAGATGACAAGTGTCAAAGTGCTATACAATATAAAATACATGAAAATACAAGCATCTCAGCATAAATAAAATGTACAATATCAAGTAATACAAGCAAATAAAAATAGCAAGCAGAGAACATAACTGCCCCAGCAATGTTTTTTTTAATTATTTTAAATATTGTAAATAAATTAGAACTATAAAGTATAAGCCTGCATTAAAATGTGAAGACTATTGTTGTGTTTAGAGTAAAATGAATAAAGTACAAAGTTTAACCAGGGGTGCTCACACTTTCACAGACAGTAAAAAACAGCAGTTTGAGGCAACATCATGATTTAGGCATGTAGTTTACACAGTTCAACTTGGTGTATTTAAGTATCTACAGCACAACATTTTAATCATTTAATTGTTCATAATTTAATTTACAAAAAAAGGAAAATGACAAATTTTATATATATTACATACAAAGAGACATTTCAAGTCTATTTTGTTTTACTGTTGATCACTTTGGCTTACAGCTCTTAAAAATCAGAAATCCAAAATATCTGATTATTAGAATGTCATTTAGTCAGTAAATTACTATTCAAACACTATCAACATTAAAAAAGGCTTGAAATGAAAGGCATGTAATGAATGTAAAATTTTAGTTTCTGAATTAAATTATGACCAGAAAAGAAAATGTTCATGATATTAAAATTTTTGGAGATGCACTAGTTTTACTTTTGTTCCCTTTATTATTCTCAGCTCCAGTGCAAAACTGTAGAAGCAAACTAAGCAGGTTTCCTCATCACCTGCATTTGGGGTACAGACTGAGTACATGTCTGTCTATATTTGGTATTTTATATGCACCTCCTGTGAACACTTATGATCAGATTTCATGCGTCATTGTTGATGGAGAAAGAGCACAGGACACATTTACTATGCCTGTCACATTTCTTTTAAAACTTAATGTCTTGTGAATTCTTGCTGGCTAATGCAGTGGCACGGTTGGCATGGGAGGCACTTTGCTGCGGTTGGTGAAGCATTAAGATGCTTTCATTTTCACACTAAAAGTAGTGTTTTTGTGTGTCTCTCTAACCACTTCCAAATGTGGTTTGAGTGATCAGTTTGCAATGTGTCTTTAATGTACAACGGACACTTATGATAAGATCACCCATGACATGTACGGTAAATGCCAGGTTTGAAATTGGCCTGAAGATTGAGAACTGATCCACTGATATGTAATGTGTTCTGTTTGTGATGAAGGCATGTTCGGCCTGGTTTTTGGCCTGTTTGGAATGCTTCTGTATGATGGAGAAAGGGTGCGAGAGCACGGGATGTTCCAGGGATACAACTCCATCACCTGGACTGTAGTCTCATTACAGGTCAGGCTCCATACAATGTACACATGCAAGCTGTGGTTTATCAAATGTTAACAAATCTTACTGAAATCAAGCTGATAATCACACAGATAATGCATATTCAATGCATTTTTGATAATTCTGTGAATTATTATAAATATATTAATAATTATGGCACTTTAATTTTAAACCATATATTAGCAGTGGAAGCTGGATCATAGATCAACTTCATTACACCACTCAGTTATTTGGCAATTATAATAATTATTCCAATCATTATTATTCATTTAAGTGTTATATTCTGCCTTAAACTGAGCATTAGAAAATGCATGTTATTATTATCTACTTATTGTTTTTCCTGCATTGTAAATGAATACTGAAGTCATCATGACTATGAAGGAACACTTAAGGAATCATGTATTAAACTTAAAAGTTTTACAAACCAAAACGTTTTAGATTTTACATTCTTCAAAGTAGACACACAACTGATGTCTCAAACACATTAAGAGTCAAGAAATGTAAGTAATTAACTCTTGACAAGGCACAGCTGTTAACTGAAAGACATTCCAGGTGACTACCTCATAAAGCTGACTGAGAAAATGCCAAGAAAGCTGGCATCTAAGCAAGAGGTGCCTACTTTGAAGAATGTAAAATATAAACACATTCTGGTTAGTTTAACACTTGTTTGTTTATTAAATAATTCCATATGTGTTTCTTCATAGTTTGGATGACTTTAGTATTAATCTACAATGCAGAACATTTTTAAGTAATGAAAAACAACTGAATGTCCAGAAGGTGCATCCATACTGGATCTGTACATAGTCTTATGCATAGTCTTAAGGGTTGTGCACCCCTAGTTAAATGAAGTTTTATTGATTTTCTAAGTAAAACCACATTTTCCCTAACTTTAATATTTGTTTTGTACATTAACTGCACAAATTCTCTTTACTGAATTTAACAAATAAAAATTAAACCAACTCTCTTGCACAGGCCACATGGTTTTGTAAGTAAATAAAAGTGTGTGTGCATAAAAAGTTTACAGAAGTGTTTTTTTTTTTTTTTTTTTTTTTTTTTTTTTTTTTTTTTTTTTAGCATATTGGATGTAGATGTATTCATGTAGAAAATTGGTAATATCTATTTTTAACAAAGGGTGCAGACATTTCCTTTCAACATCAGTCGGACATGTTGATTTAAATGCTAATTGTCCAGTTTATTTTGTAAGTAAATTACACAAAGATTAATTATCCAACCAACCACTAAACCCAAGCTTTGATTTGGTGTGCTGTATTTATGTCTGATGATGGAGAAACTCATCCTGCACAATTAATGCTACATCCTTAATGTGGTTTGTTGGTTCTTGTTCTAAACCAGAGGTGGGGAACTGGTTCATCATCGTTTGGTGATGTCTCCACTTTATCCCAACAAAACCAGACAGTTAAGCATCAGCTGTGCTTTATCAGGGAGATCACCAGTCTGTGCAGGAATCCTCTAAATATTATAATGCTGTGTCAGTGTCCAAGCATTTGACATTGGTTGGAGTTAATGTTGTGTGTTCCACAGGCTCTGGGAGGTCTGGTGATAGCTGCTGTCATTAAATATGCAGACAACATTCTTAAAGGTTTTGCTACCTCCCTCTCCATCATCTTATCCACACTTATTTCCTACTTCTGGCTGCAGGACTTTGAGCCTACAAGGTACGAGTATCATCATAATATATAACACATCTGGATGGATACCCACTTGATTAACTTTGTGTAGCATAGTGTACACTCTTAGGAAAAAAGGAACTGGACCATCAGTGAAATGGACCCTTTCCTATCATTGTTGTGGCATGTTTAGTTAGTGAATATAATGTTATATTGTTTTAGCTTGGGGGACATACAGTGTAGCTGTACAGCCTAGTTTTGAAATATACTTAGTATTTTTTTAATTATTGTAATTCATTTGTGTGTAGACTAGAGATGGTCATTTCCAATATTTATCAGTAATCAAATACTAAGTCAAAATTATTAGTAAAAAAAAATAAAAAAAGGACAAATAGATCATTCAAGTGGTGTCGTCCTTCCACTACAGTCGCAACTGACAAATTTCAAACCATACAAATGATTTTTATTACATAAAATAAAAAATTAGATTTTTTCTGTTTTCAGCTCCATTTAAATCCACGTTTTAGTTTTGTGTAATTGGAGTCATTTATTCATCATGGCCGTCCCTAGTGCATGCTAATTACTAGAACACAAAGTTTTATCAAATGTTTTAATGTGTGTCTTATGCATGTATATGTGTAACCCCTTTCACACACACTTTATTTGGTTAATTAATGGTAATTAAATGGGAATAAGCATGAACAGTCCCAGCCAGGGGTCAAGTACAAATCCCTAAAAGTTACCAAGAGATTCATGTAAGCATAAGCCAAGACGTTACCAGGGAATACAGTGATGTCTAGATTAAGTGCTTCTGTAAAGTTTTTAAAGTTTAGTTTTGCGAAAGAACTTGTCAAAAATCTACCATGTAAGCATGCATGGCTTTCTACACTTAACCTGGGCAAAGCAAAACAATAGTGTGATACTTTAGTGTTTACAGACAAGTCAGCTTTTACTATAGAAAATAGCTGTGAGTGTATTTTCATGCTTGATTCAGAAATGAAGTCAGTCGCTCACGGAACATTAGTGGTAAAATTGTCCCGATGTCCTGGGTTTTGAGTGTGAAAGGAGGTAAATGTTTTGGATATATATCATATATACTCAGATGAGCCAAACACTTGGTCCTTTATGTGCTGCCAAATCATGTCCAACCTGTTGAATCGTGGCCTCTACAAGACCTCTGAAGGTGTGCCTTGGTATTTAGTAGCATCATAGTAGCAGGTCATCCGAGTCCTTTAATTTGGGAGGTGGAGCCTCCATGGATTGGACTTGTTGTTCCGGAACGTAATTCAGATGTTCAATTGGATTGAAATCTGGATAATTTGGAGGCCTCTGTTGGTCAATATTCATCATCGCTGGCCAGAAGCACCTCTTAAGCTTTTTTGAGATTATCTGACCTAGCCATCTGACCATAACTTTGACCCTTGACTCAAGTCTGTGTTGCCTGTTATTTCCACGTCCAACAAATTGACTCTGAGGACCAACTGTTCTCTTCTAAAATATCATAGACCTTTATATGTACCATTTGTTATAAGATAATGTCATTCTGTGAGTGGATACGATGTTTTGGCTCATCTGTGTATAAAGGTTATATTTAAGGAATGTGTAGATATTCTCTAAACACCCACACTGATATTGTGTTTGACTTGACCTGTTGTGTGCTTTTCCTCTGTAGTGTTTTCTTCCTAGGAACAGTGTTGGTCATAGTTGCAACATTTTTGTATGGCTATGAAAGCAAGCCAGCATCCATCCCCAGCAGAGCATAACCAAATAAGCAGAAGACCTACTGGAGAGGTTCGAAGGTAAATGAAAGGAAGATGGACAGATAAATGAAGAAATGAGAAGGAAGAGCAAAGAAGAAATGGGGAAATGAGCAAGGGAAGATGGAACTGGTCTATCTGAAATGAACTGGGTGCTTACAGGTTTTGCTATGAGCTGAGGGAGACACTATGATGAGCAATGCACCTTTCAGTGGACAAATTTCTGAATGCTAAAACAATATTTTTAAGTCATATCAACTCCTAATACTTGATGGACACATGCAAGTCAAGCTCTTGGAGAAGCATCCACTGTATTTGTCAGAGGTAGACTGCCTCAGTTCTGAATAGGTCAGCTTCTCTAAAACCATTAACTGTTCCAGTCTCATGGCAAAATGTGGCCAGACATGATGAATGTCATGCCAGTAAAAGCCCTCAAACATTTGAAAAGGATTTTAGTGAAATTTTTTATTTAAAGATTTATTCATAAGCTTTATATTTTTGTCCCAAGTTCTAAAACCCTTATTCTGAGAAACAGAAGAACCATCAATCATGATCCAGGTTTTCTATGGAAATGTTGCAGTGTTGACCAGCAGTTCACTCACAAAAGGAAACTGCGTACACAGTGTACTCTGGGCATTACAATACAGTACAAATAATGTTCTACTAAAACTTGAAAGAATATGAATATTAAAATAATTTTATTATTGACGGCTGAGAATGGAGCCCACCTGCTAGGAAACGGGCTTCTATTTATAATGATCCAATTGACATGGTAGGCTATATGATAAAAAGGTCATGTGTCCAGCATACTAGTGCTGAGACAGTAAACTTTCTTTGAAAATTAAAATGGGATTTTTGTTATTTTAGTCAAATGAGATGATCTTGATTTTAGGCCTGCATCATTCTACGGGTTTCTTTCAGGTTCGCAAACTTTTATTCTGATATTGTAAAGCAGGGGGGCTCAATCCTGATCCTGGAGATCTACCACAGACACATGTGACTCATATTCAGGGTGTGTCTGAAAGTTTAAGGTAGATGTCTTGATGCCTTGCTGCCTAAGTAGGTGCCTTAAAAGGCAGCATCGAGGTAAAGACATTTGTAACTGACTCACATTTAAGACATGTTCTGTAGGCATCACTATGCTGCCAAAATACAGACAGCTTGCCGCTAGTTCAATATCTGACCAAACAATTGTAAACTGCAGCCTTTTATATAAACATTAGATTTGGGACAAAAATTCATGCCTTCCTGCCTCTGAATGCAACCTGAGTAGGCAGCATTTTTAATGCTTGATATAGCCCAGATGACACTGAAAGCCTCCATTACCTGGCTCAGGTGTGTTAGATTAAGGTTGGATTTAAATTTTGATCTTCTGAACCAGGATTGTGCACCACTGTTGTAAGCCATTTTTATAAATTGTAAAAAAAAAAAGAACATTAAATCTTGTAAAATAATGTACAAATGGCTCAATATGCAGATTAAAGGAAAAAATACTTTTTTTTCTTAGTAAGGCACAGCTTATTGTGCCTCGTCATAGATTGCACGGTCTC
>BRDA01086798.1:327-23754 GCA_036984385.1 Crenuchus spilurus
AGGAGTTATTTATTTACTCGTTCATATTATAAACAGAGTAAACAAATCGACCCAAGAGAAGTAGATGAAAATACGTCTTTAATTGCCACAGATCCCACAAGCTCTTTGTGACGCAGCCGTGCTTCTGCCTGGTCCACCGCCTCCTGTGCCTTCCACTTCCTGCCAGTCCTCACCTCAATGCCTGCTTGGGATACTTTCGGGTCCCCGGATTCCCTGTATTGGAGCACCTCCCTTGCTCTGGTAACCCTGAACTCCTCAGAAAGGCTTTTTTTTATTGTTAAATTGTTAAAGTTGACCTCAGGTGAGAGGCCTTTGTTCGACAACATTCCACCACTTCCAGCTATACAGTGCTACTTGAAAGTTTGTGAACCCTTTAAAATGTTCTATATTTCTGCATAAAAGTAGATGAAGAGAACCCAGCTAAACAAATGAGACAAATATTATACTTGCTCATTTATTTATTGAGGAAAATGATTCAATAATAAATGACATATTGTGAGTGGCAAAATTATGTGAACCTCTAGGATTAGCAGTTAGTTTGAAGGTGAAATTAGAGTCAGGTGTTTGCAATTAATGGGATGACAATCAGGTGTGAGTGGGGGACCCTGTTTTATTTAAAGAACAGGGATCTATAAAAGGCTGCTCTTCACAACACATGTTTATGGAAGTGTATCATGGCATGAACAAAGGAGATTTCTGAGGAGCTCAGAAAAAGAGTTGCTGATGCTCATCAGGCTGGAAAAGGTCACAAAACCATCTCTAAAGAGTTCGGACTGTACCAATCCACAGTCAGACAGATTGTGTACAAATGGAGGAACTTCAAGATCACTGTTACCCTCCTCAGGAGTGGTCGGTCAACAAATATCACCCCAAGAGCAAGGCGTGTAATAGTCAGCGAGGTCACAAAGGACCCCAGGGTAACTTCTAAGCAACTGAAGGCCTCTCTCATATTGGCTAATGTCAATGCTCATGAGTCCACCATCAGGAGAACACTGAACAACAATGGTGTGCATGGCAGGGTTGTAAGGAGAAAGTCACTGCTCTCCAAAAAGAACATTGCTTCTCGTCTGCAGTTTGCTAAAGATCACGTGGACAAGCCAGAAGACTACTGGAAGAATGTTTTGTGGACAGATGAGACCAAAATAGAAGTTTTTGTTTAAATGAAAAGTGTTATGTTTGGAGAAAGGAAAGCACGGCATTCCAGCATAAGAACCTTATGGCAGTATCAGGTTTGGGCCTGTTTTGCTGCATCTGGGCCAGGACGGCTTGTCATCATTGATGGAACAATGAATAGTGAATTATATCAGAGAATTCTAAAGACAAATGTCAGGATATCTGTGCATGAACTGAATCTCAAGAGAAGGTGGGTCATGCAGCAAGACAACGACCCTAAACACACAAGTCATTCTACTAAAGAACGGTTAAAGAACAGTTACTGGAAACGTTTAGTTGCAGTTATTGCTGCAAAGGGGGGTCACACAAGATACTGAAAGCAAAAGTTCACATACTTTTGCCTCTCACAAATATGTCATATTGGATCAATAATAAGGATCATATTTCCTCAATAATTAAATGAGCAAGAATAATATTTGTGTCTCATTTGTTTAACTGGGTTCTCTTTATCTACTTTTAGGACTTATGATATTTTAGGTCATATTTATGCAGAAATATAGAACATTCTAAAGGGTTCACAAACTTTCAAGCAGCACTGTATATAGTTGAAAAGCAGACCCTTTAAGGTTTCTGGAGTATGTTTCATTTTGTTTCCAGGATAAAATCTTGCAGTCATATAAGTGTTTTTGCGGAATTTCGTTAATATTCTAAAGGTGGGAGAGCTGACTCCAGAGGGTTAAAAACTGTAAATGTGGTGATTCAGAATCTAGATGCTATGGGTACTGCCTAACATTACTTACTTACTATTCAAGGCATTTCAATTAACTACAAAACTCATCATCTGATGTTAATTCAGTTTTGTACTAGATCTGATGTGTTAATGTACAAATATGTTTATGCTACATAGGTGCTTACACGTCTCCCTATGCCATTTGCATTTCCTCCCATGACTTTGATGTACGTGATTCATCAAATAATGTCATAACTGGAAACCAAGGGAAGTGAAATCAGGATGAGGGAGTGAGATTGGGCATCACAATGGCAAACTAGTGGTCACAAGTGTGCTTTTCTAACCTTTTGGACACAGCTGTCTCCCGCTTACTCCAGCTGTTCTCGATCACTTGAGACATGTTTGAGTCTAATTCTTACTTTTTAGTTTAGAACTGGAGCTGCATGTCTGGCATTGCAAACAAACACAATGCTTTGCCTGTGTCCTTTCTGTGTCCTTTCTATCATTGAAACTTCTTTCAAACCAACTCAGATGGTATGTAGATCTTAAGTAAGTTTGAATGTGAAACAGTGGCTTGGCTGTAAGCATGCTTTGCACTGAGGTCTTGGGTTCAAGTCCCCATCTGGGTAGAGTTTCCACGGTCTATGTAGGTTTCCTCAGAGGTCTGTGGGTTTCTCCCACAGTCCAAAAACATGGAGGTCAGGTGAATTGGGTACTATAAACTATGAGTGTGTGCCCAGTGATGGGTTGGCGCCCTGTCCTGGACTTAGCTAGGATAGTGCAATGCCATGCCTGCACCTGGTGAAGTGGTAGGAGACTCATAGTGACCCTAGAACACAGTATGACTTGCCCTGGACTATAGAAATGAATAAAGCAACATTGCTAGAGGCAGAAAGTAGCAGGACTGGAAGAAGACTTCCTGATTCCTTCTTCATGACCGTAATTGGGTGTGTCTGAAATGTAAGAAATGTTGCCTACTCAGGCTACATTCAGAGGCAGGAAGGTATGAAGCAATGTTTACATAAAAGGCTGCATTTTAAAACTCTGGTCAGTTTTAAAGATGTACTAAGTGCTAGCAGCATCTAGCAATACATTTTGCAGTGTATTGATGCCTACCAAATGAGTTTTAAACATGAATCTGATACAAATGCCTTCATCAAAATGCTGACTTATAAGATACATTAGCAGCAAGGTATTAGCATCTACTTTCAAGTTTCAGACACAGCCATTGTCACTAAAACTAGATTAAACTTCCTGCACAGTTGGCTAACATGGTGGCTGCAGCATTGGCTACACAAATTAGATTTTTAAACGCTCGAAACAAGTCATACTGTGTCCTAAAACACATCAATTAGTCTGGGAGACCTTCATTAAGACCTACATGTGGGTCGAGAGAAGTTTGGGTGATGCATTTTAACAGAAGAAACTGGACTGCTTTACTAACTATTGAGTTCTAGTGTTTGCTAGCAACATTAGCGTGATAGCTTCAGAGATTTAGCCTCAGCTTTAACGTTAGCTTTAGATCTAAACTTCAAGCTAAATTTGAAATCCAGTAATGTCTTGGCTGATCAGTCATGTATGATGTACGTGTAAAATTAGATAAATACAACTTTGAGCAAACCTTTCCCTCAAACTATACTAACATTAAGAACTTTAGGCTACTTTCCTTCTCATACAAAGTTGCAATTTCAAAGTTGAGGTTTTCTTCTTTTTTAAGAGTAAATTGCATCTTTCTAGTGAGATTTAAACATTGCCTTACTAAATGAACATGCATTACCTGGAACTGTACTGCTGCCCACGTCTTAAAGGTATCATTAACTAGCAGAAAAATGCTAAAAAAAGTGCTAAACCTAGCTTGTTCTTTAGGGGAATAACTGTGTTTTGCTGTCACAGTTTAGGAATAGGAATTACATGCTCAAAACTTGTTTACTGCCCTACAGTGTCACAGAAAGCTAGTCAGTCTTTCTTTAGTTGTTAGCTAAAGTGAACAGATTTCCCCATCTCAAGTTCTTCATGGTATATTTGTCTGTTTCATAACCCAGTCCTTTCAGAATGCACTTTGAGCATCGGTCTTGCACTCTGCTTGAGAAAATAAAGTTTATATTCTCCAGTCCACTTTCCAGCATTGCTGAGCAGAGCAGAGCCGGGAGAAGCAGGGGCTTTCCACAGTTGGGAGTTTTTTTTCTTTCAGTTTCTACAGCCACACAGTGCTGAATTGTTCTCTGGACTTCCAGAGCTGAGTGAGTGGAGACTAGTTTCACTCAGGCCTCTTTGACTTCTGCTTTAGAGTTTTGTGGAAAGTTCAGTGCTTTTTCAGCACTAGAACATGGTAACAAATTCAGTACAATAACATCCCGTCATTTCAGATCTTTCTTGGGATTCTTAACCTTTTTAATAAACTAGATACTTCATGACTTTCCTGACAATTTTGAGATCAAATTAACCAGCCACTTAAAAAACACCTCCTTGCATCTACACTCATTGCCCATTTTAGCTCCACTGACCATATAGGTGCACTTTGTAGTTCTACAATTACAGACTGTAGTCCATCTGTTTCTCTGTATACTTTGTTAGCCTCCTTTCATCCTCTTCTTCCACCAGAAAGCATGGTGGTGGGTGCTTCTTACTAGTGACACTGATTAATCATTGTGTTTTGTTGACATTGACTGTACAATCTTGCTGTTTGGTGGTGGTGTGTTAGGGCATTTCCACACCAACACTATTTGGTCTGGTTAAAACAAACTCTGGTCCGTTTGATCCCTTGGTGCAGTTAATGTGTGAAAACAGTATTCGAACTCCGGTGCGGATCAAACAAACCTGCGAGAGGAAGTGGTCTCGGGCGCGGTTCACTTACGGTGAGAACGTGATCTGGCCTCGATCCGACCCAACTATGGTCTAACTCCAAAATGGAGAGCCGGTTAGGCTAAAACTGTACTGTTGCTGCTGTCACACATCACTAACCCACCACATAGACTGTGTCACGCAGCACATGATTCGGACCAGAGAAACAAACTACTGGTGTGAAAACACCCTTAGTTAGTTGTGCTGGTATGTGTGGATCTCGCGAGAGGGCTCTCAAGACAGTCAAGTAGCATAATGGAGCCATGATTTGGGACGGGTGAATGTCACGCGGCAGTTGCGAGACAGTAGGTGAACGCCGGGCGGCAACAACAACAGGACAGTGACTGCTGCTGCTGCTCTAGTGTTTTCTTTCTCCCACGGCAGTCAGCTCTGACCAATCAGAGTAGACAATGTGTTCACATGGTTTGTTGGGGCGCATTTTGGTGCATTTAGGTATGTGTCTGTGTGAAAACAAACCAAATAGCACTGGAAACGCTCCAAGTTAAACATGCTCAGTCTGATTCGGACCAGAGAAACAAATTAACCTTAGTTAGTTGTGCTGATATGTGTGGATTGAGTTTTCAAACGCTGTGTCCACTCACTACCAACTTTATTAAACATACGTACCTTGTTGGACCACCTTGTACACTTGCTGCACAGTTTGTTGGTCATCCCATAGTTCTTCATCAGTGGTCACAGGACACTGCCAATGGGACACTGTTGACTGGATGTTTTTTGTACCAGCACAACACACTAACACACCACCACCAAACAGCAAGATTGTACACTCAATGTCAGCAAAACACAAGGGCTAATTAGGCTAACACTGCTAATAAGTAATAGATGGTTAAACAACTTACCTCTTGAGTTTTGGGTCCTTATGTTCTTATATTCTTGCCTTTGACTTGGGGCTTGGACCTATATATTATAAAACTGCTTAACACCTACTATAAAAGCATGATAATAGTATGAAGTTAATTGGAATTGAATTGAATAAGAAATCAGAAGTCTTTGCTATAGACCTGATATCATTATCATAACATTATTTTGAAAGTTATCAGTGACTCCTGAAAAACGTCTGACATCTGACACTGTATCCTCTTCTTTACCATTAAATGGATGCCCTTATGCTAGTGTTGCTGACATGTTAAATGTAGCCTACCATCATTTTCTGGCTGTTGAGCACACAGTTGCTGAGTGCAGCTATCCTAGCAGCGTTTTGAGGAAAGGCAGCTAGTTTAACAGCAGCCACAGTTAGGCTGCTCAACTAAGCATTCCATGTGCCAGTATTAGTTCACTGAAATTATCCTTTTTTTCTTTAATGTTGATACTGTTTGAATAGTAATTTACTATTATAAAATGAATTTGAGATTCTGGATTTCTGATTCATGAGCTATAAGCCAAACCGATCAACACTAAAGCAAAAAAGGCTTCAAATGTGACTTTGCATGTAAAATATATGAGAATTTATGAATATATTAATGAAATGATGAACTTTTTCATGATATTCAAACTTTTTGATGTGGCACTATACTCAGTATTAATTCGGCACTCTGGCTATAAATGAAAACATCATACATTCGAAACTTGTTTGATAGACCACAGATACAGTTATAAAGCTTAACTCTATGTTATTTTCTCAATATGAAGGAACACATAAGGAACCCTGTAGTAAACTTAAAAGTGTTAAACAAACCAAAATATTTTAGATTTTAGATTCTTCAAAGTAGGCACACAACTTATGTCTCAAACACATTAAGAGGGCAAGAAATGCAAGTCATTAACTCGTGACAAGACACCACTGTTAACTGAAAGCCATTCCAGGTGACTACCTCATAAAGCTGACTGAGAAAATGCCAAGAAAACTGGCATCTAAGCAGAGACTCGCATATTAACGCTAACCTTCTGCTTGTCTGTTTGGTAGAGCATATTTGAGTCATGTCTTATTTGTAGAAGGTGTTTAGTTAGCTCAAACTTTATAGTGCCATCTCTACCAGTTGGTAGAGATATGTTTGTCTAAAACAACCACTAGAGGTCACTAGAAATGCAACATTTTATTGTCTGAATGCAAATTACCAATGCATCATAGCCATACCACAATGAATAAACTGGATCAAATTGGGATTTTACCACAAAATGCCATCTCAACCATTTGGTAGAGGTGTATATAAAAAACAGTGATTGTATGGTGCCCTAATAGCAAAAATGTAAAATCAATTGCTTCTGGACATACTGCTAAAATATCCTTCATGTTAGCCTGCTAGCACTACCCTGTGTTTTATGCGCAAGAACTTCAATACCAGCTGAAGCCCCTCCCCCTTTGTTTCTTCATCTTCTCTGCAGTAAACCAAACATCTGTTCGCCAACTCAAAGAGCAAAATTACTGACAATGCACATCTCTAATCAGTATCAAAGTTATAATAACCCTTCTCTGCTTTTCCTATCTCAGCTCAACAGTGTAGGGGTGGGTTTCATCTTCCAAAAAAGGGGGAGGAACGTGGTGAGGAGGACAGCGAGAGCAGTTCTGTTCTTGTTCTTCTAAACATAGACGAGAGAAAAGAGGACTGGATGATGATAAGGCCTTCCAGTGACCCCCCTTTACTCTCACTCTCTCTCTCCCTCCTGCTGTTTGCTGCCAGGAAGGCACTGGAGCCCTCAAACGTCAGGCCGCAGTAAGGCGCTCGAGCCCTGTCTATAATTGCTTCGGTCTAGACACTGTCTGGTATGGGAAACAGACACGCACATTGAGTGGAGAGAGGGAGGGAAAGAGGGATGAAGAGAGGGAGGGAGAGAGGGAGTGCAATGAGATTAAAATGAGGTTGCACACAGCCTGTGTCCCTCCACTGGAATAAAACCTGTCACACTGCTGCGAATGGATGATGTATGGTACTACACACAGACATGTGTGGTGCAGTTTTGGACCTCACAGTGGGTCTGTTAGGGTCGTGTCATGTTGTGGGGATGTCCCAATCAAGTCTTTTAGCTTCCAATTCCAAAACATCTGAAATGGTAAAATACCAGGTCCAGGCTTCTATTTCTTATACTTAACTTAGGCCAGTGCCATGTCTTCCATCATACTGAATTGTAAGTCTTTAATAAACACTAATATTAAGAGGCAATTATTGAGAATCTCCTAATCAACAGATACAGGTTTGGTATTTCTCCATAGACAATGCACCCACGTGCCATTCCAAGTACACAGAAAGTTGGACAAGCTTTATAGAACTTTGCAAAAATTGTTAATATTGAGAAAGTGTAGCTCACTTTGTTGTTATATTAACATAATCAAAACAGGCAGATTAGTAACAACAATGAGAAATGTGGCACCATGCTAATGTTAACTTCAACAAATTAACTTCGCAGAAAGACCACACATGCACACACACACACACAAATAAAAAAACAGGACCGAAAAGTCAGGAAAGTCTCTAGTCTCAGAGTATAAAAACACAGGAAAGGCCATGGACTGAGTGCTACAGATCATTTAAATCAGTCAGGACTGAGACACTTAAAGAAGTTAACACCAGTTACTGGCAGAGTCTGACCTACACAGGCAATGCTAATGCCTCCATGCCAAACATGCTGTACAAAATCTTTAAATAAACCAGTCACAGTGGTGGTGGAGTCTTACTTTAATAAACCAGTCACAGCTCTAGGCAATATCTGGCTGATAAGAGATCAGGTTCAAATTAAATGGGATTTATGTAAGCATAATGTAATGTTTTTTAAACCTTATGATTCAGTCAGTTTATATAAGCCATACTAGGCAACTGGTTGCTGCTTTGTTGTACAGCTAATTCATATTTGGATTACAAAAATAGCTAGTGTGTATTTAGATATTTTGTTAAAATTGTCTAAATTAATGAGAATCAAATAAGCTCAAAATGTAGAAGTGATTATGCTGCTTCATTTACAATTTTACATAAATTCTGCAGATATGCTGCATAATGTTAATGTCTTAACTTAATTTCTGACCATTTTAACTGTTATGCTTAAAGAAATGCTTCACTGAAAAATCAAACTAATTTTCCCATTCAGACATAGTTGATTGAGCTATTCATGGACGATGTCTGAATTTTTTTTTTTTTTTTAGTTTTGCTCTGAAGCTACTAGATTAATGAAGATACCATTAGGTTAACATAATGAGGTAATGAGGTTAATGTAGTTAATTAATGGAAGTCTGTCACCAAATAATCTTTCTGAAGCTCCACTGTAAAAAGAAGCCAATTTTGGACACCATACATATTTTGGCTGAACCACTTCTTTAATATATTTTTGCTGTTGTAATAAAACCACAATCTATGAAATTGTAATTTTAACTGTAATGGATGATAGTTTAATTAGATTATATTGCAAGTCATTTTAGAACTTTTCTGTTGGTGATGAAATGTCCATACAATTAAGTGGTATAAAATAATAGCAAAAACTGAAAAAATTAGATTTTGACATGATATTCCATACCATAAATTTTTTTCATGATTTAAAAATGTTCTGCATTGCAGATTAATACTAAAGTCATCCAAACTATGAAGAAATACATCTGGAATTATTTAGTAAACAAATGTGTTAAACACAGCAGAATGTTTTATATTTGACATTCTTCACAGTAGGCACCTCTTGCTTAGATGCCAGCTTTCTTGGCATTTTCTCAGTTAGCTTTATGAGGTAGTCACCTGGAATGGCTTTCAGTTAACAGCTGTCTTGTCAAGAGTTCATGACTTGCATTTCCTGCCCTCTTAATGTGTTTGAGACATCAGTTGTGTGTCTACTTTGAAGAATCTAAAATTATAAAATTGTTTAACTCTTTTAAGTTTACTACATGATCCCTTCCTTAGTCTTAATGTTCCTTCATAGTCTGGATGACTTCAGTAATAATTTACACTGTAGGAAAAACACTGAATGAGAAGGTGTCCAAACTTTTGACTGGTACTGTATATACTATGACTTGCTCCATCTATTCAGACTTTGTCTAGGGCTTCACTCCATGAAGACTTCACAGCATGTGTGTGTATATAATGGAGAGCAATAATCAAATAAAGCCAAATTACACATGAAAAGACACACAGAGAGAAAGAAAGGGATGGTATTGGATTATGCATTTATAGCTGTGCTAAACTGTGCCGCTTGCTCAGTGGGTGGCTCAAGTGGTAGACATGAAAGGCATTTGAGGGACAGTAATTTCTCTTTCTCTTGTGTTGTTACTTTCTCTTTTTCTCAAAACAAAAACAGATAAACCACCACATTGCTTTTTGTTGGCTTCCATTAGATATCAAAATAAAAGTGCCTTGACAGTTTAAAATCATCACACAGAGCTGAGGTTACTCTGTAAACCTCACAATGTCCAAGATGTCTTCATGTGTTCTTTAGTAAGGTGATGCTCAGAACATTGACGACACAAAGAGTCAATTGTTTCCATGTTGTTTTGCTTGGAGAAATTATTTTTCACTATGAAACTCTCGAAAATGTAAAACGTGGTTCTACATATCAACAAAAAAGGGTTCTGCTATTGTAGGTCAAATAACCTTTTTTGATACTAAGCTTCCTGGACAAAAATTGGTCACCTTGTGTGTGGTAGTAACGTCAGGTTCCTGTAGATGGCGTTGTATGTAGATGATCGGGCTATAAATACCTTGCAGGGTGTATGACAGGATTTATAGATTGAGTGTCTGGTTTGATGTGGAAAATCAAAATGATTGGCTAAAAGGAGTGATTGCAGTTGGGCGCCAAAGGCCACAGTATGAAGGAAGTAGATGAATTTGAAATGTACAGTCATACAGGTCTACCAGCAGGGGTAAAAATCCCCAAATCCCAGTCTACAGAAAATGATGCTGGGTGTCATATTCATTGTAGACCTTAATGAGGACTGTGTATAATGTGTGGTTCAAGCTGGAGGAGGCCCTTTGCTGTTTTGGGTCCATTGGTTGAGGTGACAGTTAATTTTAACCACAGAGCATACACTGAGCTGCTGGAAAACCAGGTTTTGCCTTTTTGCTCATCACCTTACTCTCAGTAGATTAGATTAGATTAGATTAGATTCAAGTTTTGTCAATGTGATTGCACACAATGGAATTTGACCTTCACATTTAACCAATCCATGCAGTGAAACACACTAGTGAACAGGCTGTGAGAACATGTGCCAGAAGCGGTGGGCGGCCCTATCCATGACACTCAGGGAGCAGTTGGGGGTTAGGTGACTTGCTCAAGGCGACTTCAGTCAAGACCTGCCTGGGGGTCGAACCAACGACCTTCTGGTCTCAAGGCCAGATCCCTAAACACCAGGCCATGGATGCCCCCATATTCACACATCTGGATTGGTCCACCAAATTTTAATCCTTTAGAAAATCAGTGGGACTATCTGGAACAGTCAGTAAAACATCTGGAAAGGCATCAACGAAATATGGCCAAAGTGCACAGTTGCTGAACATTGATGTTGCCTACATCCAAAAACGTGTCCAGGCCAAATAGATTTGCAGCTGTTAATAGTACTTCACTTACACACTATTAGGTATGTTTCAGCCACAGATGAGCTTATATGGAAACTTGGATAAATATTCTTTAAATACTCATGAAATACTCTTAGAGGACATTTGAGTGGTTTCAACACTACAATAAAGGTTCCTAAATGGTTCTTGTCATGTACATATGATTCTATGAACTCTTTATTTTTTCAAAAATGCTTACAATATATGGAATATATAATATATAGGTTCTTTGCAGTTAACATATTTCATCATGTTAAAAGGCCATCCATTGAAAAGTGGTTCTTGTACACACTGGACGACTTCTAAGAACCCTTCGGTTTGAGAGATGTTTTGGTGATGTATTTTGATGGAAACAGCTGGGCTAATTAAGGTGACTATTGACTTCCAGTGTTTGTTAACAATGTTAGCCTTGCACTTCCAAATTTAAAGAAACCAAATTTGGACACCAGACATGTTTTGGTTAGTTGGCTACATCTGGAGTAAATGAAATGGAAATGTATGTAAATATTTTTAAGTGAATAATTGCTTTAAGCCTTATTATCCAGTAACTAATGTGAAACAAATACATGAGTGAGGAACTGAAGTGTTTAAAGGGTTAATCTACACTCTTTGATGTTGTGCAATGAAAGAAAGCAGCACCATTTAGCAGCCAATGATGTTAAGCAATAATAGCGAAGCTACAAAAGTTGGGATTAGCTGTGACCGCCTCTCACGTTCCTTTTGTCCAGCATGCTTGTCCTCAGCACTTTCCTCTGATCGAGATTAGCAAACGGCTCTGAAACTGTTTGTTTAATCCATTTAAAGTGGCACTTGTCAGTGGCGGCTATAAACAGTACATTTGACCCGAGTGCCTTTTACGGCAATTACATTCCATTCTCTTTGATGTCACGGCTTTTCACCATTAACAAAAGGCCTAATTTACCAGGTCTGCTCAGAAAAATACTGCCATCTCATTGGCTCATAGGCTTTTTCTCTCATTTCCTAAATGCCGGAAGCCAGTGGACTTAGTTAATGTGTGATGTGGATGTTATGTCGTTCTTTGTTTTCTGTATACTAAGGCATTCTGGGTAATACTTTCATTTTGGAAGTCTGTGAATAGCCATCAAATAACATACACCTCAGTCATTCATTCATTCCTGCTTAATGGGAGGGGATTGTTAATTTAAGCAAATAAGCACTGTTATTAAAAATAAATGGAAAGTTTTTTCTGTCTTTCTCTATATTTCAAGGCCCAATCCACTTCAGTGGTTAAAGAATCTTGACATTCTGTAGACATTTCATTGGTATGGAACCTTACCTGGAAGGAATATCTTCTTACAGTGGTGCATGAAACATCATCAGATTTTTAGAGTCCTAAAAGTAGATAAAGAGAACCCAGTTAAACAAATGAGACACAAATATTATACTTGCTCATTTATTTATTGAGGAATATGTTCCAATATGACATTTTTGTGAGAGGCAAAAGTATGTGAACCTTTGTTTTCAGTATCTGCTGTGATCCCCCTTTTGCAGCAATAACTGTGGCTAAATGTTTCCAGTAACTGTTCTTTAATGATTCTTTGGTAGAACAACTTGTGTGTTAGGGTCGTTGTCTTGCTGCATGACCCACCTTCTCTTGAGATTCAGTTCATGGACAGATGTCCTGACATTTTACTTTAGAGTTCTCTGATATAATTCAGAATTAATTGTTCCATCAATGATGGCAAGCCGTCCTGGCCCAGATGCAGCAAAATAGGCCCAAACCATGATACCACCACCATGTTTCACAGTTGCAGTGTCAAACAAAATGCAGTTCTATTTTAGTCTCATCCCTCTACAAAACTTTCTTCCAATAGGCTTGTCCATTTGATCTTTAGCAAACTGCAGATGAGCAGCAATGTTCTTTTTGAAGAGCAGTGACTTTCTCCTTACAACCCTGCCATGCACACCATCGTAGTTCTGTGTTCTCCTGATGGTGGACTCATGAACATTAACATTAGCCAATGTGAGAGAGGCCTTCAGTTGCTTAGAAGTTACCCTGGGGTCCTTTATAACCTCACTGACTATTACACGTGATCTTTGTTGATCAACCAGTCCTGGGGAGTAACAATGGTCTTGAATTTCCTCCATTTGTACACAATCTGTCTGACTGTGGATTGGTGGAGTCCAAACTCTTTAGAGATCGTTTTGTAACCTTTTCCAGCCTGATGAGCATCAGCAACTCTTTTTCTGAGATCCTCAAAAATCTCCATTGTTCAAACGTGTTGTGAAGAGCAGACTTTGATAGATCCCCGTTCTTTAAATAAAACATGGTGCCCACTCACACCTGATTGTCATTGCATTGATTGAAAACACCTGACTCTAATTTCCCCTTCAAATTAACTGCTAATCCTAGAGGTTCACATACTTTTGTCTTATATCATATTGGATAATTTTCCTCAATAAATAAATGACCAAGTATAATATTTTTGTCTCATTTGTTTAACTGGGTTCTCTTTATCTACTTTTAGGATTTGTGTGATAACCTGATGATGTTTTAGGTCATATGTATGCAGAAATATAGAACATTCTAAAGGGTTTACAAACTTTCAAGCACTGTACATCAGTCTTTACACTTGCACAATATATTTTTTATGTACAACACCAAAAATACTTCTTGATTTCATTTTGTACTTTTATTTTTAATAATCTCTAATAATTTTGGTCCAGCTTTAGAGCTATGCAACAGAAGATGAGCAATATTCAATCTACAAAATAGGTATAAAACATATTTGCCTTTTATCAGGGTGAAAAATTCCCTGATATGATTTTACATGCTTATGATTTAGCTTTTCCTGAACAAACCTTTTTACCTTTTATGGCAATCTCATTACTATTCTTAATGAGCTCTGCTCTGATGGGCTATTTGCAGTTTATAGCACATTCACACTGAAAAATGAGTGAAAAATGAACAAGCAGAGAAAAGAGGAAGATCATTAATGATCATTTGCACAGCATGCAAGAGAAGTGCACAAAAGAACATAGTAGTGAAGACAAAAAGTCATTATGACTTAAATGGTTAGTGCTGAGATATGGTTTGCATGAATAAAATGGCAGTGGCTTTGCTGATTGACTGGCTTGCAGCTCACTTTATGCTTACTTGTTTTTATTTGTTTTGATGCAGTACTTGCAAAACATTTGTGCCAGAAAAAGGCGTCTCACAAAATGAGGAGAGCTGAGGAAGAGGAACATGGAATGGAAGAGAAGTATCCAAGAGAGGAGGTGAGTGTAAGCTGTTATGAATTGAATGGAATGCTGTTGAGCATATTTATACAGTAAGATTTGGTTAGTTTAGGGTGTGAGATAGGAATATGACATCATAGTCTAGGCCCGTTTCATTTCTCTGATTTGTTTACGTGGGATCTGTATGTGTTTGAGGTTAATGGTATGTCAGATTCATGTACTGAACTCTGCTTATTTAACCAAGATAACCTAAGTACAGTTCCATGCTAGGGCACCTTTAAAGTTAATGTGAAACTGTAAGGACGGCGAAAATAAATTGTTAGAGAGGGTATCTGGAGGAAGCTCAACAAGGCCTCGAGGTCACACCGTTTTCTGTCTTTTTCTGTATTCTGACATAACTTATCCACTGAATCTCATGTTTGTTTCCATCGTGTCTGCAAACTTACATGCGAACCAAAACAATTGCCCTCCTCCGCCGCTGAAACCAGCCAGGCAGCCCCAGCAGTTTGATATACACACATATACACACACACCTATGTGCCCATTTCAAACAGGCCAGATTCAAACACCCTCCCGTGGCCCGTAGCTAGCCTCCCAGAAAGCCTTTTCATTTCTCACAGAGGCACGGAGTGGAGAGAAAGAGGTAAAAAACTGAGTGTGGGGGACGAGAGAGAGGGGGTACTGCAGGGAAGTGAGAGAGAGAGTGAGCAAGGAGAGGGGGGGTTAGGCAGCATTGTAATGATGGAGAGCAACTCGATACTCTTGCATGCTGAATATTCCCCTGGAGGGCTTTTTCCATTACCCGAGCACAGCAGAATGGTGGAGTCGTTTGGTTTAGCCTGAGCTGCCTCTGCCTCTCTCTCTCTCTCTCTCTCTCTCTCTCTCTCTCTCTCTCAAGCCTCAAACATCCCCCTCCCTTTCTCTCACCCTATCTGTTCCCCCGTCCACCCCTCCCTTCTCTCTCGCTCTCCTCTACTCTGTGTTTTTCCATAGGCACATTGTGCAAATGTAACCTTTCAGTAAGCCCCTCCCCTCCAGGAAGTTGGCTGGCCCCTTTGCTGCCAGGAAATATGAAAAACTGGCAGGATGCCCATTTAATCTCCAAACAGAGCGAGAGAGGGAGCGGAGGTGAGGTGGAGAAGGAAATGTTGCAGCCACCAGCAGGAAGGAGGGAGGAGAAGAGAGCGCGAGTGAGGAGAATTTGACTTTAGAGCGAAAGAAAATAAGTCACATTAACTCGAATGAGAACGCTAGCCCCGAAGAAATAGGCTCACATGTTCGCATACGTACCTGCTTGACACTCTCAGCCACACCCAGGAGAACCATTCATCCTGGCAGGCTATTGTGTTCCACCTTTAACAAAAAAGCCAGCTGATAATAGCGCTAGGCTTGGCGTAGCCTAGTTAGCATATGGCAGGCAAGTCCCAGATATTGCCCCAACAGTTCCCTTTGACAAAGGCAGCAAGGCCGGGTTATATAACCACTCGCGTCACACTCTCACTAGTAAACATAAGCTTCACGTTGGTGAACTAGAAGAAGGTTTTTTTTTTCCTGAGCGCACGCTAGCTCATAATTCCATTACGGCTAACTCTGTTAACAACGGAGTAGCTTCAAGAGCAAGACTGGCATCACATCTCGTTCATCAAGGGCACCTTCAAACGTCCGTCCTTGAGGGAGACGTTTATGGCCCGTTGGGTTTGAGACGAGGTTTCAGAAGCTATATTTATGGTACCATACTGTCGCTAACGCTAACAAAAACTATTCAGAAAGCATGACGACTGGAAGCTCTCATTCTTTCAAATGTTCTAAAATGTGTTCTATTGTTACACTTTTGAGTTCCACAGATAATCTCCTGCCCAAGCTCCACATTAGAGTCAGTGGAAGAGTCACCGAGATGAGCCAGTGAGCATGTTGTGATCCACTTGGTGATAAAAGCCTGAACAGAGATGAGGTAGATGAGGCTGACTCACCTCTGTTCTACCCTATCTCCGACCTGCTTTTCCAGTCACTGAACAGCCCATGTACTTTTGATGGGCCTCTCTCTCTCTCACGTACGTACACACACACACACACACAGTCTCTCACTCTCCGGCCTTTACTGCGCTAACGGGAGTCAAGCTCCTTGTGCTTGGTGTGGGTCATAAACACTGGTAAGTGCCCTTACTAACAGTGCCACCTGGTGGCTGAGGGTCATTACTACATCAGTCATATGACACCACTACAGGAACTTTGGTGCAACTGCACAATTAAAGTGTTGAGTTCGCCTCTGTTTAGCCAGTTCTCAAAACTGCCTGCATTTCTTTACTTTGGTGATACTTTAGTGTGTAGTGTTTGTCATTTTCATATATTTGTCCAGCTGAGGAAGTCCTGCTAATTGGACAAATGTAAGAGGATTGGAATGTCTAGCTTACATCCGCCCGCCCTCTATATTTTGTCCATTTCCTGGAAGTGCTTCCTCTCTTTAGACGCACTTCCTGCAGGTTGCGAGGCGATGGAGGAAACAGAGGCTGATGGTGTGGCTCCTGGGAGGAGGAGGAGGAGGTGAGCGTTTTCCTGACAGCCGTTCTCAGATTGTTCTGCTGGCTGTTATGAAGATGTAGAATGTAGAACAATAGCTAATGAGCAGACAGGTCAAATATAACTCATCATCTCTGAATCCTCTATTCACTGTAGGAAGCTGGATGTATCTACAGTGCAGTGCTGGACGTGGTGGTCCAGTGTAATTGGGCACAACTTTTGAGGTCTTTCATAAATGTATTCTGTTTCACTGGGAGATTTAGTCAAAGACTTCCTTATGCTCTTAAATAACACTGATTCTTCCAGTGGTGTACTACCATTAACCACTGGGAAGACCCTTCCAAACAATACGAGACCCAAAACGAGCATTTTAAAGTATTGACTCTTTCAGAACCAGCTAGAATATGTCCAAATGTTTGTGGACACCACTTGTCTAGTTTGTCATGTATGTCTAGCCCTGTACAGAACTTCTGGCAGCGTGCTTAATGCCAGGTGTGAACTAGAGCCTCCCAAGCACTGAGCTGTGGAATTGTGTCCTCGAGAATGATGGTGCTCTTTTGGGATGATTTGGGGATGAGGTAGGGTGGTGATCATCCAACATCTTGACCTCACTAACACTCAGTGTAGTCAGTTCCTCACAGCAATGCTCCAAAATTTAGTAAAAACAGTAGACACAGTAGAGACACTTTCCCAACAAAAGCAGGATAATACTCTTGATTTTGGGAGAATCTATGAGTGAGCCGTTATACCAATGAGGTCCATATAGTGGGATTAGTGACTGGAATCTTCTGCTTTCTTCAATTGGACACCTAAGACTCATCAGTGCTTCTGCAGTAGCCCCACCTTATACTCCTAACAACAAAGAGTGGTTTGGAATGATGCTATAGAAGAAGAACTTTTGGTTCCCTAAAGAACCTTTAAAGAAAGCTGCAGGTAAAGTTCCTTTGGTCCGAGAAGCAGTTTAGGGCATGTCTTTTTGTGGGCGGGCGAGTGAGTGGGGGATCCCCTTTTGCTCATGTGATACGGTAAACACTCCCCATTCTCCACACCTTCTAGCTCTCAGTTCAACCCCAAACATCAGGCTTCCCACCCCAACACATACACACACAGTGAATGCAGACTCTTATCTAAAGACTGTCGCTCTGAGGGCTAGTCTAGGGAACAACCCCCACACAGCACCACCCTGTCAGACACATGAAAAGGGGCAGGAGGGGGGCTATGAGCAATTGGGTTCGAGGGGGTGAGCGGGGGAGAGGGGGTACTATTTAAATTCCTCCTTTGTTCCTTTAACTCCCCCTCCTCCTGTCTCCCATCCCCCGTTCCTTCTCTCTCTTTCCTCGTGGAGCCCCCGTTCCCAGCCTTGTGAGGAGAGAACACAAACAGCCAGGCGGTTGGGAAAGAGGGAGCAGGGGGAGGGAGAGAGAAGGAGGGGTCCGGGCCGACGGCGCTGGGGCTGTTACTTCCCGTCTGCCTGGAGAATGTGGCCTTTGTTGCCACAGTGTTTCTCCCCAGCTCTGGAAAAGGCCTCGACGTTATTAAAACCTCATCAGAAGATTTGTCTGGAGTGAACGTCACAACACTCTGACCATTCATACATATTTTGGCCCTGTGGGATGAAGAATGAATTACGAGCCATCCATGCTGTAGGTTACTTAATCAGACAGATCAGGCCGTGTATAAAAGTTCCACTGACTGCAATGTAAACACTGGTTCAACCTAAAGAAATCAAAGCAACAGCTCATCTATATATTATACACAATATTGTTTTGGGCAATTTTTTGGGCAAAATTAAGGGTATTAAAAAGACTTGATCCTGCTTTTTGTTGGAGTAGCAGTCTCTACTCACCAGGCAAGGCTCTACTAGTTTTTGAAGCATTGCTATGAGGATTTGATTGCATTCAAAGAGCTGTGAGGTCAGGATGTTGGATGATCACTACCCACCTCATTCCAAAAGAGCAGCATCAATCTAGAGAACACAGTTCTACTGCTCAACAGCTCAATGCTGGGCAGCTTTATATCCCTCTAGCCTATGCCTGGCATTACACATGGTGCACATAGGTTCTCTATGTCAACAATGGGTGTAACTTAAAATACCCAAATGCATTCATTAATAACACTTCTAAACAATTTCTTCCTTTTTTCATTATATTATAGTGTAAGAAAATGAATGTATAATGCAGCTTGCTAGTTGTAATCAGGGTGACTGTTCATGTAAAAACAAAAGATGTTCACTCCCTCACGTGTGGAAAATCACGACTTTTAGATATATTTCAAATCAAATCAAATCAAATTTATTTATAAAGCGCTTTTTACAACTGATGTCACAAAGCAGCTTTACAGAGTTAGTAATAACAAACATCAAATCATTAATCCCTAATCCCCGGTGAGCAAGCCAACGGTGACAGTGGCAAGGAAAAACTCCCTCAGAGCTGGAGGAAGAAACCTTCGGAGGAACCAGACTCACATGGGGGACCCATCCTCCTCTGGCCAACTAATTCTAAGTTTGTGATAAATCATAATCATATGATGTTGTTGTAATGTTCAGGTGAAATGTTATGGTGATAGTAGTGGGACAGGGATGATGATGACAGTGGTAGCAATGATAACGGCCAGAAAGTCTATATGAACTCCAATGTGGGCAGTAGAGTAGGGCATCTGGAGCAGGCCACAGTAGTTGCACATCTGATTTGACATCTGATCATATGAAAGACATGATGTTACATGTGTTTTCTTTTATTTATGTGGGTTTTTAGACATGCTGTCATGTTGTTTCAATGTTTTACATGTGATGCATCTAAAATTCCATCCATCCTCTTAGCTGCTTAGTCCCATTCAAGGTCGTGGTATACCCCTCCTCTGGGTGCTGGGCAGGGCATTACAATATGTTAGCCAAACTCAGGGCAGTGAGTCAGCAAACATAGATATAAACTCACACAATTTAAAGTAACCAAATTCACCTGACCTCCATGTTTTTGGACTGTGGGAGGAAAGACACACAGAAAACACAGGTGGGGAGTCAAACCTGAGAGCCAAGCGCTGAGATGCAAACGTGGTAGCCACGAAGCCAGCATTTAAAATTCTAAAATGAATTATAAACTGAATTAGATGAGTTGAACCAACTCAATTATGTTTTTCCACTAACTGCTCTAAAATTATATTTTATTGCAATTAATTTATGTATTTAATAATAATAATAATAATAATAATAATAATAATAATAATAATAATAATAATAATGTCATATATATTAAACTAATCTGATCTTTAATTACATTTAAATTGGCATTACTGTTTTAAAAAGCTCTATACTGAACATTAGGATTCTTGCAGACATGCTGTAAAATTTAATGAGATTAAAAGCAACATGCTAACATACTAGTCTGTTTTTTTCTACAGTAAAAGCATTTGAGCAAAGTTTAAAAGTTATAGAGATTCCTAGTTTTAAAGTGTGTATGAACTTCTGACCACTGTTAGCATGGCTTAGTCATTGTTTACAAACTGAAAGGTATACATGTTACTAGCGCTAGCGATTCGACAACGTAGCAAAAACCTTGTAGCTTTAATTTCTGTGGAGTGCTCTCAGGAAGCTGGCTGTTGAAAATTAATTGTGAAGACAGTCTTACCACAGCTGATTGTCTAGACATCTAATTGAACAGTGAGTGGCTAGTGCTTTTAAAAAAAGTTTGGAAGATTTATCCCAAAGAAGCATGGAGTGGCTTTAAAGCTATATTCTTCCACAAACTTTAACAGGTTTTAAATCTTTGCCATGAGGAAAGACAATCAAAACTCTCCTCAACAATGTGACCAGATTGAAACTCAATTGCTAGAAAAAAAAATGAACCGTTATAAATTATCTGTATTTCTATACTGATTACTAATAAAATATGGTCTCATTAAGTTACTACTATAGACTAACACAGTCTAACTAAACTAACAGTTTAACTGCTCATGTTTTCTATTGTGCACATTGAGTTTATATCTGCAATTCATGCAGGAAAATGTAAGCAAACCTCTATATTAACCCTCTGGAGTCTGAGGGTAATTCAGACACTCTGACACTCTGACATGCCTTCATTTTTTACAAATTACACCCGTCTAAAAAAAATTTCAGTGTTACACAGGCTTTTGTTTAGCACAAACTCAGCAAAAACCGTGACAAATGAGTAAGAGTGTCATAAATATATATTTTGATTTAATCTGCTCTAAACTTAGACTTTCCAAAACCTCTTTTCAGATGTGCTGATATATTGTGAAAACACACTCTAACATTTCTAGCCAAGTCTTTTGACCTCTGAACTGAATAAACAGAGGTGTTTACTACACACTGGTCATTATAGTTTTTGGAAATTGTATGTTTTTATTTCTAAAGCTTAACAAGTGTGAGGTGACACTAAGTTTTCCTCAGCCATTAACCTTAAATTGAATATTCATGAGATAGGTGTGAACAAGGCAAGAGGTCTTTGTTCAGTTCACATTCCACACATTCCACGTCCGGTAATCCAACCATTGTATGTCTGGAATTACCATGTTATATGAATGACAGATTGTGTCATTTGGCTGGAAAAAAAAGTGCCGCTGTCTGACTTGCTCTCAAAAATGTGTTTCGGCTTATTTACGCTCCTCTCAGAAATATCTAAAACATATTTTGATTCAAGCTATATACATTTGAAAAGTAAACCCTTTAAGGTTTCCGGTGTATGTGTCTTTTGTTTCTATGATAAAATCTTGCAGTTGTACAGTATATAAGTGCTTTTGCTGAATTTTTGGTTTCTCCCCACCAGCTGGAACATTGACTCCAGAGAATTAATGACTTCCCCAACTAGCAAAATATGTCATTAAGGAGAAGAGATTGGAAATTTCAGAGGTGCTTTGCGTATTACACAGAGGCACACAATGCCTAGTTACTGACAAATGTGTTATTCTCAAGAAATATTAGGGTAAGGTTAGGGTAAGCCTTGCCCAGAATATATGTTTTAGAGATGCATGAAGTTACAAAAGCATTGCTAAAGACCTGGGTGTACACCAATCCAAAATGATCAGCACTGATTCTGCTCTCCCAAATGGAATATTTATGCATCTGCATTGAATCAACACAGAGTCTGTAGCCTATTCAAGTGGTCTACATTTTTGTTTTATCTTTGTGTGTTGATATGTCTGCATTGCTCTGCAATTACATTTTCAGAACACTAGTTGGCAATGGGATCTCTATGCCACTGTGTTGACTTCCTTCCTAATGTCATGCCCTGATTTTGCCTTGCCTGATTTGTCTTTTTAGAGCAGTCCTACAAATATTCATATTTACAGACTTCTGAGGAGGTGCGAGTCTTACTACGCAGACTGCAACAACTATGATTGGTCTTCTTGGTGACATCATATTACCACCTTCACATTTCCACGTTTACCATCATTTTAATATTCATTCCATTCCAAAACACAAAGTTTCTTTTCCAATAATTCTAACAATCAGTACAACACCAAAGCCAATTCCCAGCTGTAAAGGGAGTATTGTGGTTAAGGTCTGCTTTACTTCTTCAGGACCTTGAGATTGCTAAAGGATCATTTAATTCAAATTTGAGTCAAAACATTTCACAGGAGACTGTAATGGCTGCAGTCCAAGACCTCAAACTGAAGAGATGATAGGTGATGCCCCAAGTACATCAACAAAGTAAATCAACCAAAGAGTCATTGGAAAAGAAGACATCCTGCAGGTATTTATAGCCCGATCATCCTTGTGCAATGCCATCTGCAGGAGCCTGAAGTTACTACCACTTTAAAGCATTCGCTAAACTGCTGTGTAGAACTAACAGTGGTTCGTCAAATGTATAGGATGTAACAAAAAGACGATCCCTGGTCTGAACTTTCACTTTTTTTACTGTCACAGTAAGTCATAAAATGTCCTAACTACATCAACCACTCAGTGAGACCTTATGTAAGATATGTTTTTTTCAGCTGAGAGAAGTTGTAGTTAAGCATTTTCACAGAAAAAAAGGCTATTTAGGTGACTATTGAGTTTCAGTGTTTGTTAGCAATGTTAGCGTTGCAGTGCCGATTCTAATTGAATGATGAAAATCTGAACATGTCTTGTCTTACTGAGGTACATCAGAGGTAAAGTGTATTCATTCCTTTAACAGAAGCTGGATTTAGTATTATTTTGGCTGTGCAGCAGAAGAGCGCATTTCTGTTAAGAAGAGCTGCGGCTTTGCTCTTGCTGTTTCTTTCCATCTATCTAGTTTTTTCATTTGCTCTCCTGTTCCGTTTGTTATGCAGAGGCGAAAAGCCCGCGTGACTCACATTCCACCTCATCACGTGAGCAGTAGCATGTGGAAAAGAGCAGAGCTCTCACAGCATCTATTTTGCAAGAACCTCTCCAGAAACCACAGTTCAGCACTGCGAATTTGTTATCTAGAATGCATTGCTCATTGCTCAAGACTCGTTTTGAAATTTCCTTTTGAAGAAAGCTTGATCTACTGCCTTGTCTGATTAGTTGAGGTTTGGATTCTGGCTAGATCTGGTCGGACAAAAGCTTGGCTACTTTAAAAGGCC
>BRDA01086799.1:0-20183 GCA_036984385.1 Crenuchus spilurus
GCGTACTGACAGTCACGCTGCCCTCAGAACAGGGCTGCGCTCAGGGATTACGTCACACGCAGCGCCGTGAGCAGTGCCCTAGTGCCTGTAAATTAAAATTTTAATGGGCCAATGAAGATAATTTAAAAACCAGGACATTTCCTCACTTACCCGGGACGCCCGGGACAGGACGTGAAATACGGACATGTCCCGGGAAATACGGACGTTTGGTCACCCTACCAAAGGTTGGTATCCAGGTTGTTTAGGCAGTTTCTCTGTTATGACATCAGTATCAGGGTTTCCCATCCCTGATGTATGCCATAGTATATGCTCAGTGGCCACTTCATTAGGTACACATGCCTTGTATCTACACTCATTGTCCATTTTAGCAGCTCTGCTGACCATATAGGTGCATTTTGTCATTCTATAATTACAGACTGTAGTCCATCTGTTTCTCTGTATACTTTTTATATAGTATATTAATATACTCTGTAATTAATATACTCTATTATTCCTTTCACTCTATTCAATGGTCAGGACAACCATTTGGGTGGTGTATCATTCTCAACACTACAATGATGCTGGAATGTGTTGCACTGGTACAAGTGGATCAGACACAGCAGAACTGCTGGAGATTTAACAATATGTAAGCTCACTGTATAACTTATTAGATACACCTTCTTTAATGGGCCACCTTGTAGATAAAAAGTCAGAGGACAGAGGACACTTTTGGCTAGATAGTTTTGATTTTACACTATTTTTACTCCAACACTGTCATTAGGGTGTATAAAAACAACACACACTAACACCACCACCATAGCATTGTCACTACAAAATGGTCTACCAGCCAAATACAGTGGTAATCCTACTTACGAGCATCCCTACTAATTAGTATTCCAGGTAACGAGTCGAGATCTCAGAATATTTTTGTTCCAGGTAATGAATAAAATTCCAAGTAACGAGTAGCGTAAATTAGTTCAAGTATGCCAACCACTAGGGGCGCAGCAGTCATAGCATCCCCTAGATGCTAGCGTAGAAGAAGAGGTCAGTCATTACTGTTGACTGCTGTCCAGTGAAAGTGAAAGTGCTAGTGAAAGTGACGCAAAGAAAGCAAAATGTAGTGAACAAGAAAGTTAGATACATTTTACTTTTACTTTTCATATGATAAGTGTAACCATGCCATACACGTACGCCCGTCCTCCTGTCCTCCTTAGCCACCAGCCTACACGAGCGCCGTCGTCTCGTTTATGTTTTAAAAACCCATATAAACACATTATTTACATATTAAAGTATACTGTATATTGGCCGGCTGACACGGATTAATCAGTTTTACATGTATTCTTATGGGGAAAATGCATCCAGCTAACGAGCAAACCAGCTAACGAGCTCGGCTGCTGCACGGATTAAACTTGTAAGTAGGGTTACCACTGTACTAACTGTTTACTGGTAGTCCAGTTGGGGTCCCAGAGAAACAAATGAGACAATGAAACAATCATGTTTTCAAAGGGAGAAGGTATGTATAGTTGAAATACGGTCAAACTCAGTTTTTAGCATTTTACCAAACAGATGAAAAAAGAAAAAAAAATCACATCTGAGGTCCATTTTGACTTGAGTATCATTGGAAACATCCCACACACCCTACTAACAATAGCCTGAAATAGGCCAAACATGACACAATAACCCTCCATACACAACAACACATATGCAATTCAGCATTTCGATATACATTCTTGAATGACTTGCCACTTTTATTTATTTATTTATTTATTTATTTTTTTTTTTTCACAACAAGCACTATACTGAAAATGTATTGTCATGTCCAAGTACAAGAGTCAAGTGACTGTAGCCCTGTAGTCAAGTGGCTTTATACACACTGGACAAAAGCAGCAGAGAGGTTGTACCTTTTCACATGCTTTTGCAGTTCAGAACATCCTTTATATTTCACAAAGAGTAGAGAAGAGATGACCACATCTCTTATATAATTACATACCACTTGATCATTACTGTTAGCTGAAGCAGCCTTTTAACTCCGGGATTTCAATCTAAACACACACAGACACACACACTGCCACAGCCATGTGGTAAATTGGCCACATTTTATCTGCTGGTACAGAAGAAACCTGAGCAGCTGTAACTTAGATCAGTGCTCTAGAACCGTTTTCAATGACAAAAGTCAGTGAATTATAAACAAGACATTTTATTTTAAAGACTTTTGCACCTATATTTGTGTATCTGGAGTGCATACCAGCCCAGAAACAGTGAAATAAGACAGTTCAGCATGGATTGAGTTAAATTAAATGAGTTTAAATTCAGAACTTCACTTATTGCACAACAAGGTTAATTATTAGAATCAACTTTGTCCCCCATCTGATTAGTTTCACCTACAGCTTGAGAACTCACACAGCCTGTATGTGTGTGTTAAGCAGTTTGTGTTTGAATGTGCTTTCAAACTGAGTACAACTTAGAATTGTAGAAACAAAACATATAACACACATTGTCAGTGGCAATACACAGGGAAAATATCTTGGCTTCACAGTTCATTTTTCTGGTCCACCTTAAAAGATGTAGCAGTTACATTAATTTCCCTAAGAAATAAATCTGGCCAGTGCTGATTAGTATGTTTGTGCAACGTATTTCAGCATTATGCAGGTACAGGGGTTAGACAATGAAACTGAAACACCTGGTTTTAGACCACAATAATTTATTAGTAGGTGTAGGGCCTCCTTTTGCGGCCAATACAGCATCAATTTGTCTTGGGAATGACACATACAAGTCCTGCACAGTGGTCAGAGGGATTTTAAGCCATTCTTCTTGCAGGATAGTGGTCAGGTCACTACGTGATGCTGGTGTGCACAAACAATTTGTCCTCTTTTGAACTCTGGTATGTCACCATAATGTTGTGTGCATTGCAATATACTATATAACTGTGCTCTTACCTTCACTGAACCTTCACACTCTGCTCTTACTGGTACAATGTGCAATTAATGAAGATTTGCCACCAGACTGGTCCAATTTAAAGCATGAAACCTCCCACACTAAAATGACAGCTGTTTCAGTTTCATTGTCTAACCCCTATATATCAGCTCAAGCTTGTGCCCTTGCACTGAAATTCCTCAAGATTCCTTTAATTATTTAATGATATTATGCACTGTAGAGGGAGACCTACACATTATTGTCTAGTTTTTTCTTTGAAGAGCATTGTTTTTAAGAATTTCAAGCATTTAATTTCCTCATGCATTTGTTGACAAACAACAAAATCTTATGTGTGCAGCAATTCAACATGGTGGACCTTAGTTCTCAAGCCATGGGGACATGACATTCTAATGAGTGCCTTTACTAAATAATTAGGGTTGCTAAATCTGAACAGTTTCTCAAATATTTTCATACCTAGGCAGACCATAAAAACTGACTGGGTTGTCTTATTTCATATTTCTTTGGCACTCCAGATACCCAAACGAGTGTTCACAAACACTGAGTTCCATTTAATGCTTCAAAAACACTCAGAACTTGGAGAGAAAGAAAAATAGTGAGTTAATCACATTTTATTTAGGACAACTGAAGGACAGACAAAAGAAAAATGTTGGCTTAAATGAAAACCAGAAGTAGTGAAAGCTCCTCCGTAGTTGGCAAATGGATGTTTCACAAAAGCCTGTGCTGAAATACACGTACAGACACCTAAATATAACTTTAAATGAAGCAGGAGCAGAAATGATATTGAAAGCTATGGGTACATCCATATTGTTCACACTGCATTCACTCAAATACACAGTTCTAGCCACAATGGATGCCTGTGGGTCATGACAGCTAGAAATAAACACATTCCAATGTGTATGGCAATATCCAGACTCAGTCTAATGTTTTATCTGATCCAATTAATAGTCAGCACTGGGTTGGAGTGGGGATGTTACAAATACGGGCAAAAAAATACATGGCATTGGGGTACTGTGGTTGAAATCTGTGCCAAAGAAAATTGGTCACCCAGCCTGGTCCAGGAAATATATCTTCTTGCATAGATTAAATCCAACCACAATCTGTCAGTTAATGACTTTACCTCGATTGTGCTGAGTAAAGAAGATTGTGTGTTAGATGCAGGTTGGAACTAAAATTAGCAGAATAGTATATCTCCAGAAGGAAAGGTAGGAGACTAATAACACTTTTGGTCCCATAAAGAACCTTCCAGTTGCTGAATTCAAAGGTTTTTAGGGAGCCATAAGTGGTTCTTTTATGGCATCACTCCAAAGACTGAGTTGCAGTGTAAAGTGTTCCAAGACATTTTAAGTGTAGTTTCTCTACTGACGAGATTCTAACAGTGAACCCTGCCTCTAATAATACTTTCATTTTATAACACCCTGATCTGTTCATTTTCTCAATTCAGACTAATGAAGACTTGGCTTGACTTTACACAAAACAGAAAGCTTAATGGAAAGCTTTGAAAGGTCAGCTGTCAAAGATTTTGAGATGTAAAGACTGCAGAGCTCTTGAGTCAAACTCAAAATGCTGTACAAGTTTTTTAAAAAAACATCGCAGGATTACAAGTTTTCTGATGCTTCAGTGCATGCAGCTTTATGCAGTTTTACTTTTGGATGCAACCTTAGTGACAATGGAAATATCAAAGCTCAATTGTCAACATTGGAAATCACATTTTCGGTCCAGACCACCTTTAGCAACAATGGCTGTCATTTCCCAATGGACTGCCATTATAGACCAAGTAGACTAGCTACGGTGCATTGCATGTTCACCAGGGATTCCCCATTAAAAATGCTTTTGAGGAAAAGGAACGAGTTTGTGAATGCCAGAATATGAATTGAAAAGTGCATCACGCTTTGGTGAGTCCTATTAAGCCCCGTGAGTTTTCGGGGGAGATACAGTTCAACAGCATCAAGAAAACAGGCATTGATCAGTTGGATAAATTGGTATATTCTGACTGTTATATTTCCACTGTGTATTGTATGATTTTGTAAACCATCCAATAAGGCTGTAATCATTGATGTTTAATGAGGTTTGATGATTGCTTCTCAGTTGCAGAATCGTGAGTTGATAAAAGATGACAGTGTGCGTAATAGAGAAGTTTACATTATCAGTCTGAGTTTAAAGAGGCAGAACGAAAGAGTAATAACGAGACAGATGGCTACCTTAATAGGCAAATCTATGCAGATTTCATTAACATATATTACGAATGCCACAGATTACACCAAGATGCGAGATGTTTATGTGAGTGTGTGTTTTCACACTTTTTTTTTTGTTGTTGTTATGAAGTCACTCTTCCTTGTCATGCATGAGGGTCAGTGTTGTCACTGTAATCAAATCATCCTCATTTAGCCAGATGTAATCCTGAGATTCACAGCCTGTGGCTAAATTAAATCATCCCTCCCTTTCAAAACCTGCAGTAATTATGTACCTATGAATTATTTATAGAACAAGGGTAGAAATAATAATTTTTAATCAACTTTAAGCTGGTGAGGGATGGACAGCACAGACTGAGAAAGAGAGAAAGGAGGAGAGAAAGAATCAGATACAGGGGTAGAGAGAGAGAGAGAGAGATGGAGAGCAAATATACTGTTCCAAAAAAAAAGTGCAAATGTCCAACCCAATCTCCAGACTGGAACCCCACCGAAAACCTCTGGAATGTGATCAAAAGCAAGATAGACAGTCATAAGACATCAAATGAAGCCAAAATGCTTGAATATGTGTGCCAGGAGTGGCATAAAGTCACCAAACAACACCATGCAGGGCTAAATCAGGGGTTTCCACAATATACTGGTTTCTGAGCTTTGTTTGAGATAAAATATTAGTTTTGTGAGGTTTGATTTTCATTATTTGAGTTTTGATAACATAATTTTTTGACCAGGTGATCTTTTTTTCTAAATTAATGCTCTAAATGACTGTTTATTTTAAATTTGAGAGAAATGCTGTCTGTAGTATAAACCAGATTCCAAAAAAGTTGGGACACTAAACAAATTGTGAATAAAAACTGAATACAATGATGTGGAGATGGCAAATGTCGATATTTTATTAGTAATAGAACATAGATGACAGATCAGAAGTTTAATCTGAGTAAATGTAACATTTTAAAGGAGAAAAGTTGATTCATAATTTCACAGTGTCAACAAATCCCAAAAAAGTTGGGACAAGTAGCAATAAGTGGCTGGAAAAAGGAAATTGAGCATATAACAAACAGCTGGAAGACCAATTAACACTAATTAGGTCAATTGACAACATGATTGGGTATAAAAAGAGCTTCTCAGAGTGTCAGTGTCTCTCTGAAGCCAAGATGGTAAGAGAATCACCAATTCCACCATTGTTGCACAGAAACACCAGAATGGTGTTACCCAGCGTAAAATAGCAAAGACTTTTAAGTTATCATCATCAACCGTGCATAACATCATCAAAAGATTCCGAGAATCTGGAACAATCGCTGTGCGTATGGGTCAAGCCGTAAAACTCTACTGGATGCTCGTGATCTCCGGGCCCTGAAACGTCACTGCACCTGAAACAGGAATGCCACGGTCAAGGAAATAACAGAATGGGCTCAGGAATACTTCCAGAAAGCATTGTCAGTGAACACAATCCACCGTCCCATCCGTCGTTGCAAGCTGAAACTCTACATTGCAAAGAGGAAGCCATTTCTAAGCAAGATCCACAAGCTCAGACGTTTGCACTGGGCCAGGAGTCTTTTAAAATGGAGTGTGGCAAAATGGAAGACTGTTCTGTGGTCAGATGAGTCACGATTTGAAGTTCTTTATGGAACACTGGGACGTCATGTCATCCGGACCAGAGAGGACAAGGATAACCCAAGTTGTTATCAACGCTCCGTTCAGAAGCACGCATCACTGATGGTATGGGGTTGCATGAGTGCTTGTGGCATGGGCAGCTTGCATGTCTGGAAAGGCACCATTAATGCAGAGAACTGTGTTCAGGTTCTAGAACAACATATGTTCCCATCTAGATGTCATCTCTTTCAGGGAAGACCCTGCATTTTTCAACAAGATAATGCCAGACCACATTCTGCAGCAATCACAACATCATGGCTACGTAGGAGAAGGATCCGGGTACTCAAATGGCCAGCCTGCAGTCCATATCTTTCACCTATAGAGAACATTTGGCGCATCATAAAGAGGAAGGTGAGACAAAGGCCCAAGACGATTGAACAGTTAGAGGCCTGTATTAGACATGAGTGGGAGAGCATTCCTTTTTCTAAACTTGAGAAACTGGTCTCCTCTGTGCCCAGACGTCTGTTGAGTGTTGTAAGAAGAAGGGAGGATGCCACACAGTGGTAAAAATGGCCTTGTCCCAACTTTTTGGGGATTTGTTGACGCCATGAAATTTTGAAACAACATATTTTTCCATTAAAATGATACATTCTCTCAGTTTAAACTTTTGATTTGTGATTTGTGTTCTATTCTGAATAAAATATTAGATGTTGGCACCTCCACATCATTGCATTCAGATTTTATTCACAAATTGTTTAGTGTCCCAACTTTTTTGGAATCCGGTTTGTACATAGAATAAAACATTTTTTTATTATTTTATTCAAACACATATCTATACATAGAAAAACAAGAGAAAGTGATTATTTGCAGTGGTCCCTTAATTTTTCCAAGAGCTGTATGTGTAGGATGCTAACTGTCCCACTTCCTCCCTCCACACTTCCTATGCAGTTGTCATGGCAATGTGTGTGTGTGTGTGTCACCTCATACTTTGGCTTCCTCTGACTAATTTGGCTAATTAACAGTGTGACTGTGACTCTGTGGGATCTGCACACGTGTGCCTGCTTCTCTCTGAGGACACAGAGAGAGAGAGAGAGTTGATGATGCTGTTTTATTAGCCTGACTTGTTGTGCTTCTCCTAGCTACATTATGCATAATATATGTGTAGAGGATTCCTCAGATACTTCCATAACTAGCACTAGTTTTACCCTGGACCAAATCATTCTTTTTAGTCATATATCAAAAATTTATTCTTGAAAAAAGTTCATTTTTTACTTTAAAAGGGTAAGCTGTCATATTTTAGATTTATTACACATAACATTCCATATTTCAAGTCTTTTTTTTTTTTTTCTTTTAATGATGATTAGTATGGATTATAACTCATGAGCTGGCTATCCAATCAACCATCAAGGTCAACAAACCATTTGGTAGTAGTGTTGGCACTTTCAACAACTTCCAGAAAATGAAATCAGCATCTCCATGAAGCTTGTCAATAAATGGAACCATGAATTGCTCTCAAATCACCTTGTAGACAAATGGGTTGACTTTGGATTTTGGAGGACCAACACCAGCAGATGACATGGCACAACAAACCATCTGCAGAAATTTCACCGTAGACTTCAGACTCCTTGGATTCTCTGCATCTCTTTTTTATGTATGACTGTATATTGAACTTGAGTTATAGTTAAAAGTCCATAGAGAGTCTTAGCTAAAGGATAATTCAACACAATAGCTCATGCACAGTAAATTTGCCAGTGTTAAATCAACACTATTAGAGTTAAATTAACACTGAAAGTGTTACATGTTGACACTCTCAGTGTTAATATAACTCTAAAAGTGTTGATTTAACACTGGCAGATTTACTGTGTATGTGGTTAACTATATATTAAAACAAAAAGAGGCAATTTAGCTAATTAGCCTGTCAACATGCTTACAACACAAGTAAAGATCAAGTTAGATTTGTGATGTTTCAGTACCACTTTGAGATTGCAGATTTTGTGGGATGAGATGAAGTGCAGGCTACATAACTCTGCTTGTGTATACATTGATGTATTTATTGACTTTCTGGCACTGTGATGATGGAACTTTTCCCAGAATCTGGGAGTGCTAGGATACTTAGCCAATTTGTTATCACTGGTCAGTTGAGTTTGTAATATATGAAAAATGTCTGCATTTAATAAAGTATGGACACAAAGTCCTGAATCACAAGCATTAGAAATTTTGTCAATGCATATGTAGCAAAAAGCTTTATGGCTAAGCTATGACTGTCTAATTTAGTTGAGGTATTTAAGAAGAATCCATTTTAGAGGATAACTCACAAGAATCAGTATATAAATAAGATTGGAAACTGAAATTGCATGTACCTGTATATGCTATATCTTACTATTGTTTACAGTGAACAGTCACTTGGTTTTGTAGGGTTTAAGTATATGTGAAGATGGGTGGTACAATGGCTTGGTTTGTATGTTCAGCGCTGGGGTCTTGGGTTTGAATCCCATTCTGGGTGGAGTTTCCATGCTCTCCCCATGTCTGCGTGGGTTTCCTTCCACAGTTCAAAAACATGGATGTCAGGTTAACTGGTTACTCTAAATGGCCTTCATTGATTAGATTAGATTACATTTTGCCAATATGACTTGCACACAAAGGAATTTGACCTTCGCATTTAACCCATCAGTGAAACACAATAGGCCGTGAGAACATGTGCCCAAAGTGGAGGGCAGCCCTATCCATGGCATCCAGGGAGTAGTTGGGGGTTAGATGCCTTGCTCAAGGGTACTTTCGTCATGGCCTGCCTAGGGATTGAATCAACAATGTTCTGGTTACAAGATCAGATCCCTATCCACCATGCCATGGCTTCCAGTGGATTGGTGCTCTGTCTTGGGTTTGGATAGAAAAGTGTAATGCCCTTCCCAGCACCTAGTGAAGGGGTATGGGGACTCACCATGACCCTGAACTGGACTATGTGGTTAAGGTGGTTGTTTTTTTTTTTTAGATGATTCACTAAATGTGAAAATACAGTACTGCACAATCACCTGCATTACATATATGTGCATTACTTATTTATTATAACTTATTAACTGCACATTATACTTTTCCTGTTAGCTTTATTAGACATATATTTCCTTCTAAATGTGCATCTCTGTAATAATGCATGGCAATGCTTTGCCTTAGTTTTGCTCTTACTGTAGTTTGTCTTGTAATACATGCCTTTCACCTTGAGATTAATAAAGTCATCTGTCTCTCTATATGCCTGTCACTGTCTATCTGTCTGTATGTCTGTCTGTCATGTTAAAGTAAAAATGAGAACATTGTTATGCTATGGGGAAAAAAAGCTTATATGTGCTCAATGAAACTTTTTCAAGCATCAGAAGTCTGGAATAACTTGTGAGGCATGTGACACACTCGTAGCACAAACAAAGGAACACTTGGAGTGTTTGACTTCACCATCTCACAGTGAAACTCAGATGTCAGGGAACATTAACATGAATATGAAGAGTTGAAGATTAAAATGCAGAATAAAATGATTGTTATGCTGTTAAGGTGAAATAATATTGTTTTAAAAAAGTAATGAGAGAAAAAAGAAGGAAAATCCTCAATCTCAAGTAATAAACTGCATTAAGTTTTGTGGAAATGTTAAGCTCATTCAAGAGTTCTGTGAAGCTTCTAACCTTTGAAAACTTTTAGAAACTTCTCAAAGTCTTGTGTTGAACTTTTTACCCCTGTGATCAAGGCTAACTCCAATGTTCATTCAGAACAAACCATAACAGTGAAAATCAAAAACTGGGCATCGAGGTTAATGAAGCCATATATGTCAGCACAGTCTCTTATCTACTTATACTCTGCTACAATGACAGAATGAATTAGAAAGGAAGGAAACACAGTACTGGTTGGGCAGCTAAAGTTGTTCGCAGGCAGTGGCTAGGCTGTTGCTACATGGTCAGTAAGGTGCAGTTGTTTTTACGGTGTTAAATGATGTGCTATGTAGTTGCTAGACTGTTGCTTTGTGGTTGCTATGGTTTCTCAGATGGTTGCTCAGGTGTTGCCAATTTGCTGCTATGGAACCCTATTTGGTTGTTTGTGTGTTTTGTGTATTTGTATCATTGTTACTAGGGGTGTGTATCTGTCCAATAAATGACGATCCGATATGTATCTCAATTCGTGCGGTACGATACGATTCAGAAACTATTTATTTTAAATTGGACCAATTCAATTCGGTTCGATTCGATTGAGGAGGATTTCACTACGATTTGGTTCAATATAATAGGGCAGGAAATAATACGAGTTACTTGTTTAAAATAGATCATTTACATTATGTTTTTGCTTTCAGACAGATTAATGAAATATTAGAGAACTAGTTTAGTTGTATTTGACATGTGAATTCAGAAACAGTAAAATACTGTCACGTTGGGATGTGGTACCGGTGCTCCAATGTTTTAAACAAGTCCCCAAAACCCTCATTCTCCACCACACAGTATGGTCTTAAGTCCTTGACAATGAACCGGGCTACTGAAGCCGTTATTACTTTGGCTCTACCTGAGTTGTGGTCGAGTTTTGGCTGAAGAAGTCCTGTTTTTCTGTGTTTGTCATGCTGTGTTTTGGGGCTAACGGTGCTAGTGTCCTTATCACCACTTTCACCATGTCGTCTCACCAAATGTTCTCCGTTCTTCATTTAAAGACCGAACTTCTTCAAAATGTTTGATTTTAAGCTGGGCGGAGTGTTGTACAGTATATATGTGCGTCGGACGTTTGTCTTTCAAACGTGACTGTGACGAGTATCGCGACAGTTAATGAAAGAGAGAGAGAGAGAGAGAGAGAGAGAGAGAGAGCAAGAGAGAGAAGGGAGGGAGGGGGAGGGAGGGAGAGAGAGAGCGCAGTAGAAGCACACAAAACCAATTGACAGCTCTTGAATCGGGCCATCGGCCGGTTCACTTTACAAGTGGACCAATTCAGGGGTCCATGTACCGATGCACTCACATCATTTAAGTCAAAATCGGTCTTCAGATTCAAATCGGTTATTTTTTACACCCCTAATTGTTGCATTTGAAGGTGCCAAAACTTTGCACCCATTCATTTCTATGGGAAAAAAGTACAAAAATCAGTTGCTAGGTAAAAATCATACACCTCAACAAAACAATGTATACAAATACAGAGCACACAATGGTTGGATGTTGGAGAGGTGTTTCTGGAAAACTGGGATGAGCAAAAATCCTGCAAAATATATGAACAGAATAATAATAGAAGTTGGATAACAATATAGTTGTAAATTGCTTTGCAATACAGAACCATCATTAGATATTTTCAAACAGTGCAGTGTCAATTACTGTCTAGAGGTTCAATCCTCAAGCATAAGCATTACCACAAGCACAGAGAAGCACAGGCCCACAATCAAGAAAGTATAACATCAAACAGACCCATCAAAACATCAGAAGTCTGAGCTTTTGAGGCAAGTGACACAATTCTCATATATACGCAGGATCACTTTGAGCACTTCCAGAATACAATATTACTGCACAATGACATGTTCAGCACATACAAACAGTACATATCTGTATTGTCTAGCACAGTGCACAGGGCAATGATTAATCAAAAACAGTCTGCTCTGAGCTGTCACTTACTTATAAAAGTGAACATTTTGGTACATGCACTTATACATTGCCTGACCACCAGTTCATAACAGACACCAATTTGCACACTACCATCTTCAAAATGATGAAACTCCACATCGACATGACAACCTTGATGAGCACAGCAGAAACAGAGAGTGGGTTTCTGCATGCTAGAAAGGATCCTGCTTTGGTGAGTGTCCCTTTGAAAAGAGCTTTGTAATTGTAGACTACTGTAGTAATTCTCACATGTCAGAGATTTAAACTTGACCTAGGTTAATTGCTTAGATTTAGCAATATCATTTCTTTATTATTTATTTTGTGTTATTGCAATGCAAATACTGTCCTGGGTGGTTTCTGGTACTGATGTGACTGTAGGGCCTTGCAGCTATATAGCTGTATGACTATATTTTCTTTGAAGGTTTACAAATAGATAAATTTACCTCAGATGAGTGACGGATGACAAATTACAGCATGTAATTCCATAAAAACTATGCCAAAATGCAGAAACAGTTTGTGAAAAATTAAGCACACCCTTTCTGCTTCTATAGGCATTAAGTGGATAAGTAGAAGTCAGCCATCAGCAAGTGTGAACACCTCTATGAAAGCACAAGCTGGAGAGGTCCTCATCCATTGTCATGTTTACATTCACATCATGTCTGTATGTCCCTGCCCTCATCACGTCATCCTGTTAATGTTCAGCACCTGTCTTGTCTCATCCTACAACCCTGCTTGTTCATTCCACTTTTGACTACATTTATTTAAGCTTCCTCATGTCTCAGAGTCTTTGTCAGTCATTAAGTGTTCATGAATGTTAGTGAATGTCAGTAGGTCTTCTTGAATGTCCATAGATGTCTATGTTTTTGAATAACTACTGTGTTAGGTTTGTTTCCCCATTTATGTTTTGTTTGTAAGCCTCAGTTTGTTAATAAAGTTTCCTTTATATCCCACCTCTGCATCCTGACTCCTCCACACACCCCATACAATGTTACAATAGTCCTTGGTAAGCAAGCTATATGTTTAAGTTAATGACAGTACATTTAAAAAAAGAGTGAACAATTATGGCTTGTTATGAAGGTTTGTCAGTAGAAAGGCTCTTCTTTCTAAAAAGAACGTGGTAGCATGGCTTAAAACTGGATTTGGCTCTCTCGCCAGCAACATATAATGAAATTCTGCAAAAACACTTATACAACTCTGTGAGATTTGTTCTTTGAAACAAAATAAAACATAGTTTGAAAACTTTAAAGGGTCTAATTTTCAAATATATATCGTTTGAATCAAAGTATATTTTTAGATTCTTGTGAGAGGAGCTTGAATAAGCAGAGACATGTCTATAAGCCTGAGTCAGACAGCATGGACATATTTTCCATTATTAAAATATGCGCATAATTAAAATTATTTTTGATGGGTGTAATTTCTGAAAAGGTTGAGGCATGTCAGACTACATCAGAATGTCTGAAATACCCTGAGATTCTAAAGGGTTATGTTTAAAAATTGTATTTGAACAAACCCCAAGACTGCTGGAACATTGTTGTATATACAAATAAGACCAAAGGAGATGGTTCAAGTGGAGAAGTTTGGCAAAAACCAAACACAGCACAAGCACCTCAGATCAAATGTCAAGCATTTAAGCAGAAGTGTGATGATTTTGGCTTGTCATTGAGTCAACCATGAACTTTTCTGTATACTAAAGTATTCTAGAGTCAGATGTAAGGCCATCTGACAGATAAAGCTTGACCAAAATTGGGTCATGAAATAGCACAATGATCCCAAGCACAGAGACATGAGAGCACTTTAGAGAGCTGTGCCAACAAACCTCAATGAATTGAAGAAAAGTTGTACAGAAGAGAGAGCCAGAAGTTTCTCCAGAATAATATGAGAGACTAACAAAGTTATACAGAAAATGATCACTTCACTAGTCGCGTTTCCATTGCAGTTTTGCGCAAAACTTTCTCGATATTCTGTTTTGTCGAAAAAACAATTTGACAAAACAAATTTCGTAATTGCGGTGTTTCCATTAAATGTGAAATACTTTTATAAAATCACATGTGAATATGTTTGTTCTCACGATAAGTCATTACAAACATGGCGGCAGTGGATGTAAACACATACTTCAGCTTTATACATACTGCTACCACGGCACTAGTGCTCATCATCAGCCATCAGAGGAGACGGCGACTTATCGAGGCTTTGGAGTGACAAGCCCCTTATACTTGGGAGCGGCTACGTATGCGGCGTTTTTGGGAAACTGTAGTCGATGATTTTACAGAAGAGCTGTTGATTCAACATTTTAGAATGACACACTCAACTTTTAATGAACTTTGTGATGCTGTGAGATCTCTAGTGGAGCAGCTGCACATTGTCCAAGGATTCTCCTCATTATTCCAGATATGCCGCGTCATCTTCATCCTCTTACTTTCTGGTGTTGTCTTCTTCGTCGTCTTTTTCACCAATAGAAACGTCCGGTTGTTGATCACGTGACTCCCTTAATGCGAAAAAAGTCTGTTCGAGTGTTTCCATTACACTTTTGCGATATAAACCAATTTTGATACGACTGAAAAACCACCTCATCTTAGCGCAAAAGACTTTTATCGAAAAACGCGAGTTTTTTCGAAATTGTCGTGTTTCCATTAAACAAATTTTTTTTCGCAATTCTAATTTGCGATATTTCAGGGTCAATGGAAACGCGACTATTGTCAAGTCCTTGCCATTCCTGAACAAGAGACAACATCAGAAGTGTCATACCTGGGCTATGGAGAAAAATGAACTGGACTGTTACTCAGTAGTCCAAAGTTCTCTTTTCACATGGAAGTCAGTTTTACATTTTATTGGAAATCAAGATCCTAGAGTCTGGAGGAAGAGTGATACTGTGAAGGTGTCAGCATTATCTGATGTTTTTGGCTGCCAGGTCCAAAGTCCATCAGGAAATGTTAGAGCACTTGCCACTTTACGTGTAATAAATATAAAATTAATAACAGTTTACAATTTTTAATTAAATAATGACAAAAAATGAAAGGATCCTGCTTTGGTGAGTGCCGCTGAAAGGAGTGTCATAACTGTAGACTACTGTAGAGATTTTCATACATCAGAGATTTAAAAATGACCTAGGTTAATTGCTTGGATTTTCCAATATGATTTATTGTTTTAATTTGTTATTTAGATTATATTATTGCAATGCAAGTACTGTACATGTTCTTATGACCTGATTCTTATTGATGCGACTGTTGGGCCTTGCAGTTATATATTCTAAACAATTATAGGATAATCTCCATTAAGTTTCCTGAGCCATCAAAGAATAACTTTTGAACAATAATGTCCTCAAGCTGCAGGCCATTATCAGCCTTGGTTTAGTCATTGAAGATCTTGATCTGCATTTTTGGAAAGAATTTGCTTGATCAGATTAACAATACGTTATATAAGAAGTCCAGACAAAAAAGTTAATGCTAGATCATTTTATTAGTGTATGTGCTTAGTGATCGTAAATTAGTTCAGTAAACTGCAATTATTCTTAGTAGCAGAGTTTTTTTTTTTTTTTTTTTTTTTTTTTTTTTGGGGGGGTTGCTTTAGGGTTCATCAAAATAACATATAACTCATGAAAATCTGAAATCCACTAACGGAAATTATGTTTCATAGAATATTTATTTTTCAGTTTGAGTAAATTACTTTTCAAACATTATCAAGATTAAAACAAAAAGGCTTGACATATTTTATGTGTAATGAATATATTAAAAAAAACATATTACAGTTTACCTTTTTTAATTAAATAGTGAATTTTATCACTTTATCATTTTTTGCAGATGCACTACAAGCAGTGAAGGAATAACCTGCTTTGTCTTGGCTTGTAAGTGATCAAGCTTATTACATTATGCTTTAGTAAGCAGACATGACATAAAATGGAACTGGTACACAATAAGACACAAATGCAATTGGAGGTGGTCCACTGAATTAGAACAATGAATAACAGCAACCTCACCTTCAGTTAATGTAATAATATCACAACAGTACAAATATTGCTCAGTTGAGTCAGTACCAGTCCCAAACATTTCATACAGCTATAATCAAACCAAATGATAGCAGAAGAGCCACAAGACTGATAAATATTTAACGCTACATATTCCCACAATTTTTCAAGCTATGTCCAAGCAGTTCTGTATTTTTCAGCCGAATTTATTTGATAGATGTCCTAAGAGCTCTGAAGTTGATGTTCAAAGCACCTGAGCACTCATTTCATCATACAGCCACTCTTACAAGTATCTGAGGTAACTTTTCCTTCAGTTTTTTGTGTTCTAGCAAAAGTGGCAAATGAAAACTAAGCATTATCGTTGTCATGTTGGGCTAATAATATAAGAGGTGAATGCAGTTAATGTAAAGCCATTTTTTAATCTCTGCATGTCCATAGCAAAGAAAAAAATCTCCATTATATCTCGGGAGTTTCTCTTAGCCAACATTCCTCCAGGACCAGGTGTAACACAGAGCATAAGGCATTAAATGCTCAAAACAACATATAATAAACATGCAGATGTACAAGACCTCTGACTGGACAAATGTAATGATGGTCAGTACACAGTACTGAGTGATTGACTGGTGTTAACTTTGAGCAAGATACCAGCCTACAGTGATTGTGTAATTGTGCAATGTGCAGTATGTGCAAATGTGCAAATATTGCAAGGAGTGTGGACAGTATACAGTGATGTGCAAATGAGCAGACATATTTAGTCCTTGAGAGACAGTCTGTGTTTGTTAAGGAGTCTGAAAACCTGAGGGATAAAACTGTTGGACAGTCTGGTAGTGAGGGGCCGAATGTTGTAGCATCTCCTACCAGAAGGAAGCAGTGTGAAGAGACCATGTCATGAATGTGATGGGTCTTCCACAATGCTGAGAGCTTTCCAGATGCAGCACTTGTTATAAATGTCTAAGTGAGTGATGGGAGAGATACCCCAATGATCTTCTCAGCCATCCTCACAATACGCTATAGAGACTTGCAGTCAGATGTAGTGCAATTCTTACACCAGACAGTAATACAACTGGTGTTGAAGGACCAGCTGAGGTTCTTCGCCAGCTGATCACCAAGGAATTTGGTGCTCCTGACAATCTCCACTGGGGAGACATTAATGACTAGAGGATGTTGGAATCTACCAAAATCAATAACCATATCTTTGGTTTTGTCAACATTCAGTAATTGACTTTGTCAATAATCATAAGTATCTCATTTCTTTTTTTTTGTCTCATTCAATTTATCCTAAATATATTGAGCCATCAAACAGTCATTTGGGTAATTTGTTTCTCTGGGTGCAGGACATTATCACCCTTAGCTTGATCATAAAAGATCTGAACCTTTCTGGAAATTAGCTTTAGCATTAGCAACTGAATTGAAGCAAACTATTTATTCAAACACGTCCTTATAAGTATCTGATATGTGAAATATACAATCTGACTGAACGATTTACCAACTATTAAAGATTGCATGGTCAGAAATCTCTTTAAATTGGGAGAAGATATATTAGAAGTGCTGATTCTGACTTTGACTTTAGGAATTTATTGTTACCCTAAAATGTATGTCATCACCTTTGACTTTCTGTTCATGTTTTTAGAATGTTGGTACAGGTTTGTTACAATCAGTTGACAAATGTCATGTCATGTCATGTCATACGCCGTCATCGCTTCGCGATAGTAGGCTGCACAGACGAGTCACTTCTCTCCAATGCCATCTGTCTCTGGTTGCTTGTAGCCGGCTAGCACCTGATAATCCAGTACATGTCCAGTCATAACACTTCCTTCAATGCTCTCATGTGCTGCCTCATCACATGACTTAAGTAACGTAACTTGCGGGATTTAACGTGCATCAGTAACTCCTTTTGAGTTCTAGCATCTCATAGACTTGCTCAGTGGTCATCATCTTCATCCATGAGATCTTCAGCAACTTCCTGATGCACTTGTTCTCAAAAGCCTGAATACGTCTTTCATGGACCAGAATATATTGGTTGTTGGTTCCATATTTGAGTATTAGGGCACTGAAGGCTTCTATTCAAGAGTCCCTTAGCAATAAAAGCCATGAAAGAGTGATTGTGCATTTATGGTTTATGCTCCTAAGATGTGAAACAGTTGAGCCTTAGACATTAGACTCACTTTTTGTCTATGAGGTTGGACATAGCTATTAGCTAATGGCTAATCCTGGCTTATTATGTTTACATGATGTTGTATTGTTATTATGTTCTTATGTACTATTGTTGTTCCCTGTTAAACACATTATAGCATAACTTGGAAACGATCTATACAAATGTTTACTTGATGTATCCTTTCTATATGTGTGGATGATTCACAAGCACTACATTCTCTGTGCTCATTAATTAACAGGAAACATATTTGAAATTGTAATCATATTACTCTACTTAATCAGTGGGTCTACTTTCCAAGGTAATGAGGATTAATTACTGTTCACAGATATTCTTCTCACTAAGGTTTATGTAAACAATGTTTATGTGATTGCAGATCTAACATACAGTACTGTTTATTTTAAATAGCATAGAATGCACAATATTTGCGGGCAAACTATTTAACGGGAATAAGAATATGATAGCAGAGAAATGCTTTAAATTTAAAATTGTTCGTGTGTGTGTGTGTGTCTGGATCTGATAGGAGGCAGATAATGAAGATGGTGTTAATTGGACCGGGTACATCAGGGAGGAAAATAAAATGAGACATGAGGAATGAAAACGAGGGAGGGCAAAATGAGGAATAAAGTTAAGCATTTAGTTTTAAATGAGGCCAGCAGCCTTCACCCAGTACAGCCACTTAATGAGGACATGCTAAAATTACACACACACACATACACCAATTCTAATCATTGAACAGACACACAGAGACACACACATTATGATACACACATACAGCCATGTCACAACAAATCTGACTGCAAGCAAAGATTTTAATCCATTAACTGCTGCAGAAGTGTACAAGGTAAAGAAATCCTCTTTGCAGGGAAATGCCTAAAATTACCAAGAATATTCCAAAAGTTTCTAATGGTCATCGAAAGTGCAGTGTACTCATTCCAAATAATTCTAAAAACTTATTCTTAAATTATAGTTTAAAAAACACATTTAAATTGGATTAATTTATCAGAGAAGTGTCTGCAATTAAACATTTTATAGTTCTTCCCAGTGATAAAACTCTAGAATCTGGATAGCAATAAAATTACTGCAGGAAGAGCAAGTTTTTAGTGTGTTGTATCTCCTCTGAATGAGGTTAATCGGCTTTATTCATTCATATTCTCCTATTTTTTATTATATTTTTTTTCTTAAATTTTACTGTATTTAAATCTTATAATATTAGACAACTTGAGAACTTGTAATTTAATTCCTGTAATATTATACAACTATACAACTGAAGAAAACTCATTTTCTAATTATTTTTGCACACGTATCAGCACCCAAATGTGTGTAAGTATGCTCTTGAGTGTGAATTTTGATTCTTACCTACAAACAAATCCCAAATAAGAAAACATTAGAGAATGTCAGTATCTTCATGAAAACAGGTTTTAAGAAGACACAGTAAAGGACACAGACACTTTTAGTAAAAGAGACACGGTGTTCTCACCTGGACCTGTTTCTTAGTTTTGTACTCAGAAATTTTATAGTATTTATAGTACAGTGGTAACCCTACTTACGAGCATCCCTACTAACGAGTATTCCAGGTAACGAGTCGAGATCTCGGAATATTTTTGTTCCAGGTAACGAATAAAATTCCAAGTAACGAGTAGCGTAAATTTGTTCAAGTATGCCAACCACTAGGGGCGCTGCGGTCGTAGCATCTCCTAGATGCTAGCGTAGAAGAAGAGGTCAGTCATTACCTTTGACCGCTGTCCAGTGAAAGTGAAAGTGCTAGTGAAAGTGACACA
>BRDA01086801.1:0-18266 GCA_036984385.1 Crenuchus spilurus
AGTGGACATGCACCTAAGATGAACATTTCAGACCCCTCCATGATTTCTAAGTGGGAGAACTTGCAAATTTGCAGGATGTTCAAATACTTATTTTCATCACTGTATGTACTACTACTGTCAGGACATAGTGGCAGTTTTCACAGATATGACCATTTGTATTACCTGTTTCTTTGTGCATTTTTACACTAATAATGCATTCATAAAAACAACTGAAACAAAATTGAAAATGAAATAAATAAAAATACAAAAAATTCTAAATCAAAATTGGGATGGGCTATTCCTCTCCTTTGTCTTTGGCCCCAAAAATCACTAAATCTAAATGCTGTAAATAAACCATCATATCTACAGTTACAATAGTTGTTGATTTTTACTGATGTTGGAGTCCCAAAAAACTGAACTGAGCACTCATTTTTTGTCCAACTGAAGGACACGATGAACCTATATAAAGTCTCTTCAGTGTTATGGTTTTGCTCAAGGGCACTTTAGTCGGGTCTTGTCGGTGGATTGAACCAGCAACCCGCTGGTCACCAGGCTGGTTCCACAAGAGAAGGAGAAGGAGCAACCTTGAGGCTAGCTGCATAACCACAAGCCTTCATTTAGCCTTGAGTACCTTGAGTCTTGAGGAACCAACCTTGTGACAAGAAGGCTGTTGGTTCAATCCCACAGAAAGGACCTGACTGAAGGCACCTTGAGCCTTGAGCACATAACCCACAACTGCCCACCTTGGCACAGTGGATAGGGTTGCCTACTGCTTTGGATAATTGTGCTCGATGCCCTCTAGATCACTTGTTTATTTGTGTTTTACTTCATATACAAGTTAAATGCAGAGTTAAATTCCTTTGTGTACAAGTGCATTTTCCCATGTGTCACTTTCACTTTCAGTGACATATTTCTCCACAAATCAAAGTTGCTTAATGAGAATTCCTTTTCTTGATAACCTTACTTTCATGCTTCCAGTTCCTTGGGTCCTCTTTAGTGGTCCCTCAAGTGCTCCCAAGTTCTTCTTAACAACTTTCTATATACATCATGTTCATTTTCATTTTTCCACATTTCCTATTTTTGCCTCCTCATGTCCCAGTTTTCTTGACCATTTAACATTTTTCTCTCATCTCAATTAATTCCCTCCTCATCCACTTTCCAAGTTCTCTCACTCTCCAGTGCTCTTTCTTCCCTTCATCTCCATCTCTGTTGTTGTCGCTGTTCCATTCCTCATTCCCACCTCCTTCCCCTGTTCTCACTTCATTTCATTAAGATTAAACTCCTGACTTGGCAAGATGGCATCTCTGCTTGAATAATTCATAGACAGCTAGATGGTGCTCTCAGGACTACGGTGGCCTCAAGAGAACACTTTGCTAATGGTCAGCAAGAGTTCATCTTCGAAGCGTTGCAAAATTAGTGGAGTGAAGAGAGGCTCCACCAATCAAAACATTGCATTTGATAAGTGTTATGGACCTGAAAGCTAGGAGCACATTTCTCTTGCTCGAGTGAAGCTGATTTGGCCTCCAGTGGCATTAAGGATTAGCAAATAGAAGTTAATGCATTCCGCTGGGTTATGTGGCCAAGCTCCAGTGGAAACAAAATGTACCTAAACATTTTCCTGAGCTCCTCAACAGAGACAAAGCATTTTGGGTGAACCACTAGTCAAACTGTGAGCTTCCACCTGAGGGACCTTTTCAGGAACCAGGACAAAAGTACTGGAAAACCTGCTCATTCCTGTTTCTTACAAAATCAATGTTTTTTTTTTTTTAAAGAGTTTAACCTGCTTTGGTTAGAGTGACAACAGTCCAGGCTTTGTTTTGGAGCATTGCTGTGAGGATCTGATTGCATTCAGAGGCATGCGGGGTCAGGATGCTCAATGATTGACCCCCTACCTCCAAGAAAAAAAAATTGGACACTATCTTTTCAGGAACTGCTTTCTTCACAGGAACCTGAATTGATTTTCGGTTCAGGACCAATCAATAGTTAATATTGAGTAAGCTTGTTAAGAAAATAATGCTGCTCTGGGTTTAACTTCCCAGAAGGTGCACAATGTCATTGCAAAGTTGCTTCAGTTCTGCAAGAATGTAGACGATGTCAAGTCATCTTGCTTGCTGGGTTGTGCCTTTGAGTTAACACTGAATAGAAATCCATGAGCTCTGATCCTTAACAACTGTTCTTACTCAACTGGCATGGTTAATAAACAAAGGGTCTTATTATCCATCCATCCTTCATCTTCTGCTTATCCATGTCTGGTTTGCAACCCAAGTAAAGTACCTCTCCCAAGCCACCTCTTCTACTTTGTATGGGAGGATTCCAAGGCGTTCCCAGGCCAGCTGAGATATATAACCTCTCCAGCATATACTAGGTCTTCCCCAAGGTCTCCTCCCAGTTGGACATGCCCAGAAAACCTCACCCAGGAGGCATCCTTACCAGATACCCAAACCACCTCAACTGGCTCCTCTCAACATGAAGGAGCAGCGTCTCTACTCCGAATCTTTCCTGCATGTCTCAATTCCTCATCCTATCTCTAAATGACAGGTCTTACAAAGAAAGCTCATTTCAGCTCTTTGTATACATGGTCTTATTAGGAATCACACATTTTTAGTGACAACAGTAGGTCATTCCAGATAACCTTTTAGTCCCTTTGAAGGAGGTGCTTGGCATAGAAAACATCCGATACTGATCAAACACAATGTCACAGAAATCTTATCTACCAACACTAAGAGTTTTGCTATGAATTCCCAAGATTTTCAAACATCAAAAAAGTGGGCTGAGCAACCTTTCAGCATCTAAAACACCTGCAAAACAACAAAGAAGCATTGGGATTCTTAAATGGTTCTTTACATGGTTGAACGCAGGGTTCTGCTATTCCTTTGAGTAATGGTGGTACACAATAGTCAAATTATTACTGGCACACTTTCCAAAAACAAGTAAAACAGATAATGAAAATAGTCTTTTGCTCCAACCTTTGCAGGGCCCATATCTTTCTTACTTTCCAAATAACTATGGAGCTGACTGTGTCACAACAATGCCTTTTTCAGGACCATTTCCCATCACTGTTTTCTCTCAATTCACTGGAGAACTTTGTTAAATGTATAAAAAACAGAAGGCCTGAGCCAAGAACATTTCAAGAGCCAACGCTGTCTAATATTCCCTAGTAATTTTGGAAATTATGCCACACCAGGGATTTTGTCACTTCTACAACATCCTTTGAATAATGAACTGATCGATGTGGCATTTGGCCTTTTGAACAAAAGTGAGTTCATGTAGAGGTTTCTGACAGCTCGCGCCTTTCACAGCAATCATTATGAATCAGATCAAAATGGTTGGTGAGGACAACAGCCTTTGAATGATCCCCTTTTTTGTTTGTGTAGACCTGGGATCACATGATCACAATGGCCAATCACAGCCGATTAAGCCAATTAATACTTTTAATGTTGTAAAACACAAACATAGCACTTCTGAATAATGTATTTTATTGCTTTCCAAAAAATAATGACATTTTAAAATGAAATCATCATGTTTGATTACTCATGACAGCACCTTACAGAATGCATAGCAGCCATCAAGGAGTCCCATTAAACAAAATGAATGGAAGAGATTGAGGCAAAATACTCTACGATGCAAAGCAGAGCTTCCTCCGGGTCAATTAGTTATAACAAGACACCTCCCAGATACCAATGAACCAATAGCCCAAATGTGGCCCACATCTGGAGGCCTCTGATGTTCCATAATTGGCCTTAAATGACAGCACTGACTCTGTGATAACCAAAGTCAAGCCTGTCTCATGACATCTGACATGTAGAACACTTGCCAGTGTCATAACTGAGCTGTTAGTGCCAAAAATGGTCCAGACATTTAGGGTAAAGTCTTGTTTAGCTGTCCAGATATTTACAGTAAAAGGCTTGTTTAGTTGTCCACATGTTTACAGTAAAGGTTTGTTTAACTGTCCAGATATTTAGGTTAAATTATTGTTTAGCTGTCCAGATGTTTACAGTAAAATTCTTATTCAGCTGCCTAGATGTTTACAGTTAAAGCGTGTTTAGCTGTCCAGACATTTATTGTAAAGGCTTGTTCAGCTGCCTAGATGTTTACATTAAAAGCTTGTTTTGCTGTCCAGACGTTTAGTGTAAAATCTTGTTAAGTTGTCCAGTTGTTTACAGTAAATGGTTTGTTTTATTGTCCAGACGTTTCAGGTAAAAGGCTTGTTTTGCAGTCCAGACGTTTCAGGTAAAATCTTGTTAAGTTGTCCAGATGTTTACAGTACATGGTTTGTTTTACTGTCCAGACGTTTCAGGTAAAAGGCTTGTTTTGCAGTCCAGACGTTTAGGGTAAAATCTTGTTAAGTTGTCCAGATGTTTACAGTAAATGGTTTGTTTTACTGTCCAGACATTTCAGGTAAAAGGCTTGTTTTGCAGTCCAGACATTTAGCGTAAAATCTTGTTAAGTTGTCCACATGCTTGCAGTAAAAGTCTTGTTTAGCTGTCCAGATGTTTACAGTAAATTTTTGTTTAGTTGTCCACATGTTTACAGTAAAGGTTTGTTTAACTGTCCAGATATTTAGGTTAAATGATTGTTTATTGTAATAAGTATTTTAAATTATCAAATATTTTGGTAGTGACAATCCCAACTAACCCAAATCTGGTTACTCATTCCATCTGTCAACGTAAGCCAAGTACAGGCCAGAAAAGTGTTGCTATCAGGGTACAAATCAGTGTAGTTTCTGTTCTTTTTAAGTTTTTTCAAGTGAAGTTATCGGCATTGGTAATCAATGTGTACTAAAGAAGACTGACTGGGCTGAAAAAGGTGGACTAGGCCTTATCTATTTATTTAATATTCTGCAGCTGTGGGCTTTAGCCTTTATGTTTGGTTTATGTCTGTTCTCTGATAACATATGGTGGGACAACAAAAGGTGCCTTAATCCCTCTTCCATAAGTTCAGGTGTCGCAGGTCTGCACTCTCTAGGAATGAAAAAGCTCAAGCGAGAAATCTTAGCCACAGGGAAATTAAGCACCCTGCCACTGCGCGCTACGTCTCAGCTGCCGCTGGTCAGATTCAGCTCATCTTAGCTTGCTTGTAGCTGCAATTATTCATATCTCCATATTTCCTGCTCCTGACCATGATCCCGGACACCCCTGCAGCTACTCACACATGCTAATCACCCAGCTAATCACTAGCATTACAACGCTGCCCTGCTAGCTCGGCTAACGCTGCCACAGTCATTAAAATTGAAATGTGACTTGCTAAGGATGCTCAGATAGCTCAACAGAGATTTGTATGATTAGTGTATTGAATTCTTATTATCATATTGTTCATCAACTGAATATCTAATACAAGAGGCCAAGTTATGAGTTTCTGAAGTTGACGACCTCAGAAAAACCAAGACAGAGATGCTACAACAGTCATCACAATTCTGTTTACACAGTTTAACAATGGTAGAGTACATCAATGGGCAAAGACACACCAATGGTAGAAATATACCAAAGCTCCAGTGGTCACGATGAATCAATGTACCATATTTACTAATGGTAAAAATGTACCAGTGTACCAGTGGCAGAAATGTGCCAATTATTAAAAAAACACGGTTCCAATGGTAAATATGTATCACATGTAAATATGTATCACTCTACCACACAGGACACAGCTGAAGTGCCCTTAAGCAATGCACCTGACTCCCAAATGCACTCTGCTGCCACAGAGGATGAGGCTGCCCACCTCTTCCTACATGCCCATTTGAGTTCAACACTGGAGCATAAAAAATGTATATCCTAAATCAATAAAGGCATTAGATGAAGGTAGATGTGGGTATATATGACAAAACATAGTGAATATATTAAATATCACAGTCCCTGTACCTTTCCTTGCACTCCATAAAGAGAAGGGGTCCCCTCACTGCTTTCACTGTGCCACTACCTGTGTACCTTTAGTCTAATAAGACAAATTATGTTTATCCTAAAAAATAAACAATAACAATAACAATAGTGGGAATTAACACCAGTGTTCTTTCAATTGTGATGCCTGACTGCTCTTGTTTTCATTATAGAGGTTAAACAGCCTACTGTGGTGAGTCAATTGTAACACTCGTTGGAGTCGTTGCTCCCCTCTGGTTCATGGAGCACCACTGTTCGCTATTGGAGGCATTAAATACATGAGAAGTCCATTCTCAGTTCATTGTCACTATGGTGGCTCACACAAAGTTTGCTGTTTTCCTACATCTTCATGCTCACTTATTTATACATGCAGTAAACCCTGTCACATGACATCCGTGACATCACAGGCCAAGTACAAGACCAGGGGTGGTTGTAATATTCTGCTATGACTTACGTAGTCATACATGTTACATAGTATTTGGCAAATCAGTAATTAAATGTAACTTATACATGTCATTAATAAATACAGTCAGACGTTGCTAATCTACAATTAACTTCCAGTGACAACCATATACATCCATAGTTTAATGCATCTTAGATGGTGTTCCTCACCGCACAGCATTGGCTACATTGTGGGCATGATGGATAGAAGGAAATTAGCTAATTTCACAGAGGGGAGCTGCAATGCCCCTAACAGCCTTGCTGATTCAGATGATGTCAAACTTGCTTTGAAAGGTCAACGCGCTAAAACCTGGTTAGCGACGCCAGCAGTCTTTTCTCTCCAAGAGTTTGATCGTGATTCCTTTTTTTGGCTCGTAAACAGACCTTGGAGAGAGATAAAGGGATTAATGTGATTTGCTGTACAAAAGCAGCACCTGCTCATGGGATTTGATCTGTCTAGAATTAATTCGGAGTTTGAAATGCTAAAGCTAATGGAGCAGAGGGCTGCTGAGAATTTCATTTATGAATCAGAACCATCCGTCAATGTCCAGGCAACAGCAGACCACTAATATTTGTTCTGCTGATTATCATTTTTTCCATTTCTTTTGAAATAAAAACAGCTTACTTTAGGTGATCTGCCAAGACATTGGGCCCAAATTTGAGTTTAGAACCAGAGCTATAAGGCTAATGTTGCTAATCAAACAAAAAACTCAATGGTCACTTAAGTAGCAGAAAGGTTTTAGTCAAAATGCATCACAAAAACATCTTTAAAGTCAGGTCAAAATGCTCTCACAGACTAGTCCACGTTCTTTAAGACACGTATTAAAGCCTAATTGGGATTGAAATAGTTATTCAGAGGACGTCTAGCTTTTTAAACGTTACACTGCTCCTCAGTGTTCAAACTTCAGTGTCCAGATGTCATTAAAATGACTACAGGAGTGGTCCAGAGTGGTTTACAAACTCAGACATGGCCATAATAAAATCAACAAGGAGCTCCAGTAAAAGAAGAAATAACCACAGGACCCCATGTAGATGTAATCCAAACTGAATAGGGCTTTACCGTGAGATTTAAAAAGTTTAGGTAACTCATGGCTACCTCCTCTACCTAGTGTTAGTGATGGAGATGCATGTTTGTATTTGACTGAGTCATAAAGCACACTGAGTAGTCTGAAACCCTCATTAAGACCTGGGAGCAGTTCAAGTGAAGCTTTGGTGATGTGTTTTGCTGTTTAGGTGACTGCAGTTCTAGGGTTCATTAGAAATGCACAGGTCCAGTTCTAGTCTAAAGAAGCTAAATAAGAGTCCAAACATGTTTAGGTTCATTGTCTACATCAGAGATAAGACTACAATTACCTTGATAACCTACACTACAATACTAAGACTGCAATAACCATGCAGAGTTAAGACCAAAGGTCTACCTGTCCAATGGGAAACCTAATTGGCTAACTTAGACCTCCTGCTCTGTGGAATACCCACAGGTTTGCTTATTCACCCTCTTCACAAATCCCAGAATGCACTGCGCAACCGGCAACATCCGGTTCACCATGCTATCAATACTAAGTTACACTATCACGCTGCTTGCCACACTGGAATACATTGAATTGATAGCATGCAACACAATAGCTTGCAACAACATGTTTACACTAAAAACCCACTGCATACATTGAATATACAAGTTGACACAACAAGATATGATGTTTAATATCCAAAGAAATATTATCTGCGTATAGTTACAAAAGCTAGTAGATATCACGTAAGTATTTACTTACCAAATAAAGTTGTAAACAGTGTATGTAGTGTAGCTGGCATAGACATGAACAAGAGAAAATGGTGAACGGGATGTTGCCAGTTGCGCGGTGCATTCTGGGAATTGTGAAGAGGGTGAATTGAACAGGTCTTATGGATGGGATTTAGGAACTGTATGTTGTGGTAGATGAAAAAACATTTTAAAATGTAGTGATTTCAATCACGTTGACTTATATAGTAAATAAAGTAGTACGCTGTGCGCGACTGGCTGCCGCTTCTCGCCAGAGTGTGTGGTTGAGTGTGTGTAAGTGGAGTGTGTCAATTGTAAAGCGTCCATGGACGTCAAAAAAGGCGCTGTATAAGTGTAATGTATTAAAAATAAAATAATAATAATAATAAATTCAGATCCAGTACTTTTCATTGACCACCGCCTTTTGGAGTCAACATCAATAAAAATGTCATAGAAGTCCTCACACTAGGTCAAAAATCCCCCAAAAATCTTGAATGTCAGACATTTCACTGGGCCATCATCACTGGTCTTTGATTATGTTAGACTACAAGTCCCAATTCATTGTTCCCGACACTCAATTTCAGGCCGATTCTAAAATTTGTCGGCCATTTTTTGGACAAAGTCATGTTAAAGCCACAGTCTTAAACCAGCACAAGTGTAAAAATTTAAATATGACTCCTTTAAAGTTTACTCTTTCTTTTTGAGGCCCTCTATCATCTTAAACATCATTTCAAGACCTCAAGACGTTCGTCTACTCATTTACATTTACGGCATTGGCAGATGCTCTTTTCCAGAGTGACAGAAAGTGCTTTGTTTCCATTAAGAGAATTCTCAACTAGTACAGACAAGGGACTCTACTGGCTGAACAGTCAGACAGAAGAGTCTTGATGCCAGTCTTCAACGTGTCTTGAAGGATGGCGGGTCAAGCCGAGTTGTACAGGAAGCTCAAAGGGTTCGAGGTGTGGCTCAAGACTTGACCATTGCCAAGTAGGGAGGTGCTGGTCCATTTCTTGCTGTGTTGGCGAGTATCAGGGTTTTGAATCAGATGTGAGCAGCTACAGGAAGCCAGTGAAGTGAACACAGCAGTGGAGTGACATAAGAAAACTTGGGCTGATTGAAGACCAGCCATCAGCTGCATTCTGGATCAGCTGCAGGGGCTTGGTGGCTCACATAGGAAGACCAGCCAGGAGCGAGTTGCAGTAGTCAAGTCTTGAGAAGACGAGAGACTGGAGAAGCACCTGGGTGGCATCCTGGGTTAGAAAGGGTCAGATCTGTTGAATGTTGAAGAGGAAGAACCTGCACAATGAGTCCCCAACTGGTCCAAAGGAATCAGAGATGATGGGGTTGTCCATCTTCTTGCTTGTGGCAACTTGGGTTCAACATTGACGAACAAAACAAATTCTTCCCTCAATCATCTGAAACATCCTTTCGTGCCCTCAGAAGTTTGTCAAACATCAGCATTGTTGTACGCCAATAATGCCCAATGTAGCACAATGTTTTCATATATCAATTGTCCTAATCAATTCAAGGTCATGTTTCAGCCCAGTCAATTATGGTCATTATGAGCATTCTTGCTCATTAGCAAAACAACGTACTGGTGTCATTACCACTACAAAGACTTGTCATCCACTTGCTTCGGAGAACCATTTCCCTCTAATGAGCAAACTCAGCTTTTAAAAGAAGGCAAAGCAGTCGAGCACGCTGGCCAGCAACATCTATGGATGTCATTTTTCTGGTTCACGTAACAGGAGAAGATACAGCGCTGTCACTGAGTCTGAAAAATTCCACTGGCATCAAATGTCAATCTTTACAAATGAGAAGTCTCTCAGATTGAGTGTGTGAAATTATTTGGCAAACTGATTATTACCAATTACTATTAACAAGCAAAATATTCAAAGGCCAACTATAATCAACTCTTGAGTCAGAATCAGTTAACTGGGTGATTCAAATCAAGCATTTAATGATAATAAATGTATATTAGTTTGAACTTTTTTCTATAACAAATGATCATTATTGTAACACTGAATTACCAACTATACAGTTCACTGTTTATATGCAAAAAGAGCAAGAATGACATTATGGACCAAAGGCGGCCCAATTAAGACAATTATGGGTCAGATACGGTAATGACAAGTGGGCCAAAACTGACCTGACTGTAGCGGTCATGCTTAAGGTTTGTATTTACATTTGGATTCTTTGCCACATACAACCTACCATGTGAACTGTAAGAACTTCATTTCTATTTTGGACCAAGACTTGACCCAAGTGTAGACGCCCAACTGTTAAATTGATGCCATGTTCCGATACCTGAATTTGGAAGAAGTCATCACCGTCATTCCACAGTAGTATGTGGCCCAATGAAAGTAGAACATATGAGCTACAACCAGGCTTATTTGCTAAAAGTATGACAGCTGTTGTAAAAGCCTTTTGGCCAACAGATGTTCGTCTTTGCACTAAAACACATGTACTTGGGTCTGTCATGAAGCGCAGGTTCAGTTGAGTTTTATGGGTTGAACTTCCATGGATTTCAATAAGGAAATTCAGGTAGATCAGTGGTGACCAACCATCTTCTGTCTGATGTAGACTGTGCAGAGGTAGGTTGCCCTACTTTCAATTGTTGAAGCAATTTCTGAAGCTCTTTTTAAACGAAAATGCCACTTTTGTTTACATCCCAAACACAGGATATTCATTTTCAGATGAAAAATAAACGAATAAAACAACATTATTCAAGCACAGTGGTGATCGAAAGTTTGCAAACCCTTTAGAAGTTTCTGTTTTTGCAAGAAGTTGACCTAAAACTTCATCAGATTGTTCTAAATGTAGATAAAGTGAACCAAATCAAAAAATTGAGACTAAAAATTAGACACAAGGAGAACATGGAAAGTCCACCAAGATGAGACTCAAACTCTAATGTGAAACCACTAAACCATTAAACTCTAATGAAAACCACTATATGACTGCTGAAGTCTAATGTGGGTTAGCAACATTAGCACTGCAGCTCACAGTCTACAACGCAGAAACTTTAAAATGTTCTGAACTTTGGAAATCACAGCCAACAAGTCTTGGCTAATCAACTACATCTGGGAAAAATTTGTATGTACTTTTGTTTGTTCTTTTGAAAAACCTCTGGTCAGTAACCACACCCACCCACTTTAAGCCCCTCCTACTCATTTCCAGTTTAAACCACACTCACATATTGATGAACACACACAAAAACAAACTACAACAATGTCTCTGGGTGATCTTGAGGCCTTGTTCATGAACCCTCACAGCATAAACACAAGGTGAACATTGCCAACAGCTTCCATCGAAAGTTGTGGCTTGAAACTCTTCGATAGTATTAGTTTGATGTTGATGGAGGAGGTAGAAATAGAGATATAATAATTTAAACTTGATATAAAATATGTTAACGTAATGAGATGGGAGGGGCAATAAGTTGTGAGGAAGCCACACAATGCCACACTGCCCCCAAGTGGACAGGAAAGGAACCTCGATCCTGCTTTTTGTTGTAAGTAGTTGCATTTAGCCTCATTGTATCTAGATGATTATACACAGTCATATCAGAATGTTATGACCACCTAAATTATACTGTAGTAGAAACCACCTACTCTAACCAGACATGGCATGGACTGCATTAATGAAGTGAAAGGACCAGCTATGGCCTGGTGGTTAGGGATCTCGTCTTGTCGCAGGAAGATTATAGGTTTGATCCCCGGGCAGGTCATGACTGAAGTGCTCTTGAGCAAGGCAATCAACTGTAAGTCGGTGTGGATAAGAGCATCTGCTAGATGCCTCAAACGTAAATGTAAAGTGCACAGTCATTGCACACAAAGGAATTTGAACATTGCATTTGTGCAGTAACACACACTAGTGAGCACACGTACCTGAAGTGTGATATGGTGCCCAAGGAGTTGGGAACTAGGTGCCATGCCCAAGGCCACTTCTGTTATGTCCTGTCAGAGGTTTGAACCTGCGCAGAAGACCATGTTTCCAACCAGCAGGTTGCCAGAAGGTATCTGCAGGCACTTGTCTTGATCCACTTCAGCATATTGATTATTCTGTTGCACTTGTTGGGAGTCCCCTTCTAGCACCAATGGCCCATGGGGCATCACTGTTATGCCGTTTGGTGGCACACATTGTATGAGAAGTCCATTCTCAGTACACCTTCACTACAGCAGCTCTACAGCATCCCACACAGTTAGTGGTTGAGGTGCTGCCTCCACCATGCTTCCCAGGTACCGTATTATCATGGACATCAGTCACATCACGTCTTTTTACACTCCACTACAACTGACTGGTGTGCTCACTTATTTACACATGCATGTCCCAGGCCAGGGGTGGTAGTGTTCTAATATAACTGTGTATGTAACCTTTTAGTCTTTAGAATGATCACTGATCACTGCCACATCAGTTCATGGTTAAGTGGTTAATAACAGTGGGGTCATATAGGTGATGTGACCTAAACCTGACCACAGCCTACAGTCCTGAAGAGCCCACCTTGGCCTGACCGACACCTAATCTGGTCGCGTTCAGACTTTGTGGATGTAAGGACCAGTGGCTGTGCTCAACTATAGATTTGACCATGTGACTGACCATGCAGAAAATCCAGCCCTCAGTTGTAAGTGGATGTGCTGTATAGTTCAAAGCACTGCTTCTCCAGTGTTACTAATGTATGACCAAGTGTCCAGAGTGGATGTTCTACTGGACCAACAACTGTAATATTTATATTTCACAAGCAGATTCTGATATGAGCAGGAGTCAGGCCTGGTGAGAGCAGCGGGTCGGGCTGAGACCTTCAATGGGAAACAACAACAATAAAAAAATTATATTCACACTGAAGCAAAAAAAATGGGTTTAATAGCTGCTTCAGAGTCTCTGAGAGTCAGTACATGACTTTAATTTCAAATTTATGAAAAAAATTTTAATGTACACTATTATTTCTTTAATTAATAAAAATGAGTTTAATTTTAATTTTATTTTTAAAATGAATTATTTTTAACATTTACATTTTTAAAAGAAACAAAGTATGAAATAGAAATAATTTGCATATAATTTGAATAATAAATAGAAATCATATATTAAAGACAAGTGAAAATGTACATTTCAAATATTCAAATTACTCTTTTATAAAATGATAAATGATATCTGATTAAAAATGTTTTAAAAATGCATTTAATTTTTAGATTTGCTGCTTTAAAATGAATTATTTTCAATATGACAAAACTTCTTAATGATTATTTATTTTATACTTTTAAAAGAAGTTGTTAAAAATGTAAATTTTAAATACAGTGGGACATTGACTTACAAGTGAATCAATTTACGAATTTTCCAAGATATGAGCCGTCGCTTGTTAGATTTTTTGCTTTATGCTGCAAGCTAAGATTTAGTTATGAGTGAGTGAGCTTACGACACCCACCACTAGGTAGCCCAGTGAGCTTTCAGTTCAGTTTCAGTTCATCTTGCTGTGCAAGCATCTATGTCTTAGTTATAACCAAGGGTCCTAAGAAAGTGATTGCTGGCATCAGTGCTGAGAAGAAGAGGTGGTGCATTGGCACTTTGTGATGATATTTGTCTCACTCATTTTCCAAACATTGTGTAAAGGAGGAAGAAATCAACCTGCTTGAAGAGGATTTTATTGAAACTCCTTGCAAGTGAAAGTGAGGAAAGTGTGGTGAAAAAGACAAACATCAGTGAAGAAGAAGAAGATTAAGTGAAGTTTAGCGATAAGTGTAAGTTATATTTAGCAATAAATTGTAGCGAGTAAGTTAAGAGATAGAGTACAAAATGAAAAACTCCCCCAACCTCCTCTGCCAAATTCCTCCACTTCTGTCTGCATCCTCATCTAATCTTCAAGATAAATACACTTTATTTCTGTACATTCCATTTTATTATTTATTATTATTATTTATGCATTATTAGATATTTATGAAGTATATTTTCACTTCTTTAAAAACAAACAAAAAAATGATGTAATTAGTATTTTAATTCATCTTAATCGGGAAATTTAATTTGATATACGAGCTCCATTACAGAGTGATTTAAACTTGCAAGTCAAGGTTCCACTGTATTCCAATTAATTAATTTTATTGCAAAAATATTTTCTAAGTTTTGAATGTAATTGCAAAAAAGAGACAAAGTTAAACAAACAATATAATGCAGGAGACACTGACTCAACAGCACCCCCTAATTTTGGTGTCCGTCAATGCTAAAGTCCATTAAAGATAATTTACCCTTTTTTTCTCAATCATACTCTACAAGCAAAGTAGTCCAGCTAAAAAAAGCACAGTCCAGTAGCCTAACAGCACATAAGCCAACGTTCAGACTGTACATGAGCTCCATCAGGCAACAGCAGGAGAGCAGAAGGTAAACAGTACAGCAAGGTCCCTGGAGACTGGAGTCAGGAAACACTCCTCCATAGTATCTTTACCACTGTGCTTTATATCCAGGGCACAACCCTCCCTAAACTGGTTTTAACCAGGAATGAGTGTGTCATGCATGCTTTTAAACGAGCTTTTCTATAATTCAGGCCGGGCACGAGGGGCGCCGCTATTCCTGCAAACGCGCCAAAGCTACAGCCAAAGCCCAAGGCTTTCTGCGCCTGAAATATTTACACGGCACGCCAAGATTACCAGCCGACGTTTCTAAAGATAGCGCCAGGTCCTGGAAGCAACGAGAGGGTCCATGAATGATGGAGCAAGGCGAGACCACGAACAGACCCCTCAGGATGGATACGGGCAAGCCATCTTGATTCACAAAGTAAGCAGGAGTGATCAGAGACAAATGTCTGCAACCTTTGTCATTACATTACAATTACTCTAATTAAAGGTCACATACGGCGTGATTGGGGCATAAGGTGATTGGACTGTGTGTCTATATTGGGTTTTATTAATGGCAGATATTCCAAGCTTTTTGTGTTATGGGTGTGCGTTTTGTTTTTCCTTTTGTTTTTGTTCAAAAATTTAAGAAACGATTTACAAAAAATTCCCAAAAAATACAAGAAATTAAAAAAAAAAATTGCATTTTATTTTTTCCCTTCCAAGGCCAATTCGGAATATTTAAGCACCAAAAACATAATTATTTTCCAATACAACCCATTTTATTCCACAAAGTTAGCAGAGACGCTACCACCACCATGCTTAACCTGGTATCCTGTATTATCACATCAAAACCAAAGAAAGTGAACAAAACCTGGTCTTCAGTGATATGGACCCTTTAAGTCCAAAACTTATTTGAAATAAACTCTTAAAAAAAGTTGGTTCATTTTCTTAAAAGAAAATGGTTCTATATAGAACTAGGATCACTCAAAGAACCCTTTGTGTGGATGGAGAAAGGGTTCTTAAGATTGATGAGGAATGTGTTATAGATGGTTCTATACAGAATCTTTATGAAAATAGTTCTAAATAGCCCAAAAAAGGGTTCTGCTGTAGTTACGATGTTAAGCTTGTAATAGTAGAAGAACCCAGTTTGGTGCTATATAGAACCATTTTCAAAATTTCTTCTATATAGAACCATCTACAGAACATTCCTCTCAAGAACCCTTTCACCCTTTAGGTTCTTTGGATGTTCATGGTTCTATATAGAACCATTTCCTTTACTAGAGAACCCTTGAAGAACCATCTTTTATACGAGTGTAGAAATACGGTATAGATTTTTGGTCCTGAAAATGCAGAAAAGTTGATTGAGACAGAATGGGCAACCCGTTGGGTCGTTAAGGTTTAGCCGTTCATGAGTTATAAATCAAATGATTAGACATCAGCCCCAAATGTGTTTTGAAAGTGAAAGTAAAGTTGGTGAAAATAAGTAGCGCACACTTAGTCACCAAACCACACCCCCACCTCCATGGAATCACAGGAACCTAAAACTGTATTAAGACATTATTAAAGTGTCATTAATGATTAGTCTATGATAAGCAGTGATGTCAGTGTTACTCTAATCTGACCATTTTTTTCAGTAACGAGTAATCTGTGTTATTATTTACAATCCAGTAATCAGATTAAAGTTACTTACCCAGGTCACTGTCCGTTACTATTTTTGTCATTTTACTTAGTAAAGAGATGGATTTTTACTTTCTTCTTGCATCTTGGGATAGTGACGCAAATGTAAACAACGGAGGGAGGAGAGATGCACGTTTTCTAGCTGGAAATACACTATTTTGAGTTTGTGTCAGCTGAAGATGACAATATCAGGGTTCGCTGTACACTCTGTGCTGGTGACAAAGTGCTGTCTTGCTCTAAAAACACTACATCAGATCTGAAGAAACATTTGGGGTCACAGCACAGCATGGTGGTGCAAAGCAGAGAGCTGCTGCTAATGCAGGAGGTCCCCCAACACCCAAACAACAGCAACTGGACTTCAGTGTAAAACCAGTAAGTGAGGAGAGCTGAAGAAGTTGTGAGGGCAGTATGTACAGGTGCTGGTTATAAAATTAGAATATCATGAAAAAGTTAATTTGTTTCAGTGATTATATTCAAAAAGTGAAACTTGTATATTATATTCATTCATTACACACAGACTGATACACTTCACATGTTTATTTTAATTTTGATGATTGTAACTCACTACCATATACACTGTGTTTTGTTTTGTAAAACCACTCCTTTCTGCTCTAATGTTGTGAACAACAGGTTCAATGTTCAGTTTTGTCAAAACAGTGTTAATAGTTAAATATATCAGGTCAGGAAAGTTTTATAAAAACAAGTATTTATGTTAAGTGAAGTCAAGAAAGACTTTTTTTCCATTAAAAAAAAAATCAATTGTTAAGTTAATTTAAGTAAATTTTTTTCCAGGAAATAATTTTTACCAGACATGGGAACAAGTCACTAAGTTGCAAGTAACAAGTAAGTCCCAAGTCAATACAAGCAAGTCTTGAGTCAAGTCCCAAGTCACCAGATGTAACGTCATTTCAATATTTATCACATTTATTTAACCTATTTATTAAATATTATATTGAACATTTTCTCTACTCTAAATCTATATGTTCAGATCCCATCAGTCATCTAATACTAGTAAGTCTACAATGCTCTTCACACTCAGATGTTCACTGCCTTTTAACTCCTTTTAAAAAACACTTAAAGTAACACAGATATTTTGAGCGTATTACTGTGGGGTTAAACCCATAAGGAGTTAAAAGGTAGTAGAGAAAGGGGGATGTTTTAAATGCAAAAAAAAAACAATCATGGAGGTATGTTCTTCTTACATTATATTTATTACTACTAAAAACAATAATGCTAACAATAATATCTGTGATTGGACGCTCTAGATTTTAGGCTGGTGTCAGGTTGTATAGGGCACTTTACGTCAGACATCGGGATGGAGATTTTTGGGGACCTGGCAACCCTACTGTTGCTAACGCACATCTGCTCCCCACCATCTATGTAAATCCACCCTTTAGTAAGTAATCCTGCAAAGTGTGTAAACGTAAACTTCTTTTTTACAAATAATTAAACAAATTTAATAAAACGATAAAGTGCAAAAGTTCTCATCCTTCACCAAAATGACTCTGATTCAACGCAATTTGTAAAACTTTGTCTGGAAATGACGTGCTTATGCGCATGCGCGGTACAAATCAGGCAGAGTGAATGGATCGGGTCGTGACAAGCGTTACAGCCAGAGGAGGAGCCTGACATGTCATTTTGCAGGGGCTTAGTCCAGAAGTGGCCAACCAAAACTTTTTTTGGGGGGGGGTATCAGAATAGGCTATAGTGCAATTTAGCATTTATTGTTTAGTGTTAGAACAATCAAAATCAAATAAATAATAAATGAAACCAAGTAGTTGTATTAAACCATAATATTTGACAGAACTACATAGACTAACTACTGTGTATAACACATTACGTAGTTGTACAGGAAAGCCTGCATGACTTATTGGATCTAGACTTGATGATAGTGAAATTAACCAAATTGGACACACTAGTGAACACGTGGTAATAAGACTGTCTTAACTAACATTGTCTTTCTTACCTTGTTCTATCTCTGTTCTGCACTCATTCTGCTCACTCTCTTTGTCTCCCTCTTCATTACCCTCTCTCCCACTTTGTGCTATATTAATCAAACAACAATCCAAATTATAAAACTACATGATTTTGTAAATTATATACATTAAATATATACAGTACACACAAAATCATATGTATATTTAAGAAAACCATGTTTATTCTGATGGCATGATTTATTTATGGGGAATCACAGTGACCACACAAATTTACATAAGATTAAAATAA
>BRDA01086819.1:1801-15256 GCA_036984385.1 Crenuchus spilurus
CTTTGCCAACTCCGAGGTGTAGTGACTTTCCTGAACGTTTAGTCCGGAGTTCTTCAGCGAGAAGTCGTTTCACGAGATACCTCCTCCAAGGTACCCAAACTTCTACAATCCCTACAAGGATGTAAGAATTTTCTGTACCTAGAAGTTCCCATGATCACCTTCAAATTAACTGCTAATCCTAGAGGTTCACATACTTTTGCCTCTCACAAATGTGTCATATTGGATCATTTTCCTCAATAAATAAATGAGCAAGAAAAATATTTGTGTCTCATTTGTTTAACTGGGTTCTTTTTATCTACTTTTAGGAATTGATGTTTTAGATCATATTTATGCAGAAATATAGAAAATTCTTAAGGATTCACAAATTTTCAAGCACCACTGTACAGCACAGTCAATCTGAAGAACCCTTTAATCATGGATAGGGTTCTTTGACTGCTCATGGTTCCACATAAAACCATTTTCTTTACTAAAGTACCCTTGAAGATCCATGTCTTTTAAGAATGTAGGAACATCCCTAACATCTTCAAACCCATGGAACCTCCTCCATAGAGCACTTTGCTGAAGAGCGACTTCTTGAGGCCTGATTTGCAAGTCCTTTCAGTGATGTGGAGCCTCAACCGTTTCAGTACAAAATAAACTAAAAGCTCTTACTTATGTTGTGTCCAGCAACAAATTGATCAACATAATTCATCAATTGTGTTTATTATTTATTTTATTTCTATCCCCAATTTTACCCCCAATGTACTGGTAGTTAGTTGACTCACCCATTCACTAGGATTCTCCCCATCACTTGCAATGCTCCTGACTGTAGGAGGGCGAAGACTAGCACAGACCTCCTCTGACGCATGTGAATTCAGGCCTATTTTCCATCTCCTGCTAATACATCATCACTCAGCAAATGAACTCGAAGCAAAGTGCAGGATCACCAGCATCAGCTAACAGACACCTGAGCCAGCAGACATTGCATGGCAGTAGAGATGGGGAGAGAGCGACATCTATTCACCCACTTGATGGTTGAATAAATCCCAAACAATTAGATCTGAGCACTTTTTGCTGGAGTTTGTTGGAGAGCGCCCTCTTGAGGCCTGATTTTCAGGATAAACAAACAAAATCCCTATAGTGCATATAGAGAAACTTGGTCATGTAGATAAAGACGGAAAATAAAAATCCAGTGGAGGTTAAGAGGCTAATTAAAATCAGACCAGACGCTAATGGTGCTTGATTTTATGTCTGAATGCTTGGCAGATTTTAGAGTGTTATTACGTTTTCTCATTACCTTTATGAAGTAGTAAATGTCCTCTCAAGGTCAGAACTTTCTGAGGTGCAGGAGGTGTAATGCAGAGGCTGGATAACGAAAATGAACTGAACATTCTAAAATTTCAAGTGGTTTTTAGTGTAACAGTAAGGAGCTGGTTACAGGTTTTGTTGGCTTTGTTTAGGTAGTACTGATTTCTAGTCTGTTAATTTGGGTTAATCTGTATTCAAACTCAGTATTTAAAGTACCTTAAAGTCCTGGACGGTTCTTGCTTGTCTTGGCTGCTCTGTGCTGAAGCTACAAAGCTCTCATTGTTAAGACATATGTTTATATATACATGGTAAGTACAGAAATTATTAGCAACTAGTTTAGATGCTTCACTACCACTCAAAAGTTTGGGATCAGCCATTAAATCTTCCATGGGACTGTCCTCTATGCTTGCACATATCTCCTAGTTTAGAGAGTGTTTATTGATGTTTATAGACTAATATCTCCTAATCTAGTGATTAATACTGTTTGTTGATTTTGTTTATTGATTAATACATCATATTCTATTGATTAGCAGTGTAAATTGAGGGTGTTTATGGACTAATTTGTCCTATTCTAGTGATTAGTAGTGTATATTGACATTGTTGATGGACTAATATCTCCTAATCCAATGATTAATAGTGTTTATTGAGGTTGTTTGTGGACTGATATATCCTATTCTTGTTAGGGGACCAGCAACAAGCCAGGGAACAGAGTCGAAACATGGGACACTAGCGCATCTGGGTTTGGGTCAAGTGCAAAGAGGCGAGTAGCCAACAGAAAATAAAGGCTAAAACAACCCCAAATAAATAAATAAAAAACCCACAAAGATCCAGTCAGGGGTGAATGAGTGTAGCAGAGATGGGAGAGTGAGGTGCACACATGCATTCGCTGCACTTGGAAGAAATGGCAAAACACTACGCTCGAAAGAATCCAAAACTTACCCCACAGTTGCTTACGCAGAGGATCTAACCTATAACAAGGTGCACTGCCTCCTCGGTTGGGTCTAAAGAGATACCCATGCTCTGCACATGCAGCGCCACCCGAGGGGAGCCTCTCACGCCACTTGAGAGCTGCGGGGGATTAAGCCTTCCTGCCAGAATCCTAACTTGACCTGGAAAGCTACCACAGCCCACTCAGTACCATAAACAGGGAGGAGGAGCTACCATACCGCAAACACCTGAGATAATGACCGTAGTCACAAGGCTCACTGGTTTACCTCCTCCCTAGGCAGTGAAACATCCCCTAAATATGAAAAAAAGCAATGTCTCTGCCTCCATGGCCGAAAGGAGGCCAGGGACTGAGAAGCAGATTTAGTGGGACAGAAGTCAGGGTGAGCTAAATCCGACAAAAGCCTGTCTGCAGATCAGGAAACTAAAGTGGCAGTATTATGAGTGGAATGACTCGAAAACAATGGCACAGCGGCGCTCAGCAGGGGCAGTCCCAAGTAGTTGCAACCGTTGCCCTGTGGGGCCAGTCCCCTATAAGGGTCCAATCGTCCGAGCACTTGTAGTTTAAGAGATGAATAGTATTTACTGAGGTTTATGGACTAATATCTACTGATTTAATGTAGAGAGTGCTTATTGAGGAGCATCAGAACTTGTGAATGTTATTAAAGTCTCCAAATAAATTAAAACAGAATTTTCTTCTAAAATAAAAAGTGCTTAGGTGACCCTAAACAATATTCTAAAGTAACCTCTTTCTGTAACTTAAATCAATCTCTGAGTTGATGCTTCACCTAGAAATCAAGTACCGTCTAGTCTAATGTACCCGTATTTTGCAGTTGGGAGACACATTTGCTGATTTCCCAAACCTCCAGTCTCATAAGCTCATTAAACTTTCTGCCCTTTGAACTAAACGGCTCTCTGAAACCAGAATATTTAGTATCCTAAACCCAGTTATGATAATGCACAAGTCCCTGTTGATGCTGTATACTGACTGACTGTCTGATACGTTGTTAATGAAAGCAGGATAAACAAATGAGGAGATGTTTCTCACGGGGCAAGCTCAGTTGCATCTGAATTGTAGTTTGGCTTTGTTATAGAAAGTGAATTTAATGAGGAGCTTCGCACTGCTTACTGCGTGTTTACAGGGTGAACAGTTTCTAAAGCTGACTCCAAATATAATACAGGCAGCAGTGCAGTTCAACTAATGAACCATTAAAACTACAGCTTTAATCCAGCAAACCCAAATCCTGATCTATTACAGCTCATCTGATCTTTTACAGTGTTTACAGTCTCTGTTTAAATGCTTTAGTTAACAGATATTTCACTAATCTGTGGATGAACATGTAAATTACTGCCCTTAATGAATACACAGGCTTATCTCTTCCTTTAACGAGTGACAAGGATCAGCAGTAGATCAGGATATCATGTGTGTGTGTGTGTGTGTGTGTGTGTGTGTGTGTGTGTGTGTGTGTGTGTGTGTGTGAGAGAGAGAGAGAGAGAGAGAGAAAGAGAGGTATTCTGTATATACCCTTTTACACTGGGTACAGTATATTCTCATGTACTGTACATACATATATCACCTGCACTGTTACTGTCAGTCCTATAAGCTGCACTTCTGGTTGATGCTGAACTACTTTTTATTGTCTACCACTTGTACTGTTTCAATACAATACATTTGAATACATCCATCCATCTATTCCTTCATCTATCCATTTACTTATCCATCCATCCATCCTTTATACTCAACTGAACTAAAGACTAGAAAACTGAATTAAAAAGTGGTGACACTGCCCTACCACTCCATTCTACCATCCATCCATCCATTGTTTAGTCCTTCCAACCATTTTTCCTTCTATCTTTCCATCAATTCATTCATCCATCCATCCATCCATGCGTCCTTCTATCTATCCATCCATTCATGCATCCTATCTATCCATCCGTCCATACATAAATCCATTCATCCATCCATGCATCCTTCTATCTATCCATCCATCCATCCATCCATTCACTTATTGTTAAATCGCTGTGAAAATCCCATCCATCCATCCATTGTTTAGCCATTCCAACCATTTATCCATCCATCCATCCATCCATGCATCCTTCTATCTATCCATCCATCAATACAAACATACATACATACATGCATCCTTCTAACAAGCCATCCATCCATGCACCCACTCATTGATAAATCAATCTGAAAATCCCTTCCTTCCATCCATCCATCCTTCCTTCCACCCACCCATCAATAAATCGATCTGAAAATTCCTTCCTTCCATCCATCCATCCATCCATCCTTCCTTCCTTCCTTCCACCCACCCACCCACCCATCCATCGATAAATCGATCTGAAAATCCCATCCATCCATCCATCCATCCAGGTGGTTTCGATCCCCGGACAGGACATGACTGAAGTTACTTGGAGCAAGGCACCTAACCCCCGCCTGCTCCCGGGCACTGTGTATGTTTCACTGCACAAAGGAGTAAAATGTGGAGATCAAATTTTCCCTCTGTGGGCCTAATAAGAGATTATATCTATCAATTGTTTAATTCGTCTGGAAAAAAACCTATCCATCCAGCCATGCATTCATCCATCCTCCCATCCATTGTTTAAAACATCCATCGATGCATCCCTCTATTCATCCACTGATCCATCCTTACATCTATTCATTGTTTAATCCATCCATCTTTCTCTCCATCAATCCAAACTTTCAAGTCACAGTGCCTCAAACCTGCAGTGCCAAATGTTGAAAACAGCACTGTGGATGATTAGAGATGTTGCTGTTTGTAGTTGAACATGTGAACATACTTACATTTGCATTTATTCATTTAGCATACGCGCTTAGCCAGAACAGCAGGTATTTGTGCTATTATTACTTACATATGTTTGACTTTGTATTTGTATTTGCATTCAAGCCAAATGGAGGTGTGATTTAATCCACAAGGTGCTGGAAATGGTTTTGTTAACTGATTCCAACAGATAATGAGACATCTGGAAAATTGAAGAAGCTAATGTTTATAACATGCCTTAACTAGGTGATGTAGGTGATATCTGAAGACCACACTGGGCCACTGAGTCCACAGTGCTGTGTTCATGCAGATCCTTATTGGCTGATTCATCACCAACATCAGTCAAAGAGAACACGAGCAAATGTTCCTTCTGGAACCACCAGTGATAGATGGGCCATCACACTGGCTGCTTCTCATCCTACTGGCCATGTAAGTGTTACAGATGTACACTCACAGGCTAATGTACTGAAGACAAGAATAATAGCAGTGCTTCTCAAAAAAGGCCCTGAATTAATATTCCAAATTAATTAAACAGAGTCTCAGCTTTTTAGGCTGAAAAAAGGGTTTGTGGGTTTCAGTTTAAAGATATAGACCCAATATGCAAATATGTTTATGTTGCTGACCCCGTGCAGCACTGACCTTTAGAGCCACAATCTCTACAAGACCTCCGAAGGTTTCCAGCAATATCAGACAGCAGATTTGAGGTGTAGATTAGACTCGTCTTTCCAGCATATCCTACAGATGTTGTCTGGAGGTCTTGGGAATTTGGTAGCTACTGAGCACAGTTGACTGGGAGGACCACACAGCCCTTGAAAAATTGTAACCAATCATCTGGCCATAACTATGTGTTGCTGAGTTCTTCATGTCTACCCATTTCTCCCACCTCCAACACAAAAACTATAAGACCCAAGTGTTCACTGACTGTCTAATATATCTCAGACACATACAGCTTTGTCTTCATTTGGCCATGTTTTTTCTTTAAAATGAACATTTTATATAATGTTCATATTTTGTATGTAGATCATTTTCAAGAACGTACCACATTGCATCACGCTTTATAAATGAAATATATTATAATAATTATATAATTATATCATTACTATAATAATTATTGACATTTTACTCAATTTTATTAATAAAATGGAAACACAGAAGTAAGTATAGAATCACATATTAGATTTGTATTTATAGTGACAAACTACTTTAGAACATGTAAAATAAGCATGTGTCTCTCTCACTGTTACCCTGTATGGTGTTCTATGTATGAATGAATGAATGTTTTAGATTAGTTTCAACATTTTGCCAAAGTGATTTTCCATTTTTGACAACAGAATTTGACCTCCACATTTAACCCATCTGTGCTGTGAAACACACACTAGTGAATTAGGCTGTGAGAACATGTGCCTAAAGCGGTGGACAGCCCTAGTTGGGGGTTAGGTGCACTGTTGAGAGCATTTCAGTCTTGACCTCCTTGGGGATCAAACCAGTGATCTTCTGGTCACAAGACCAGATTCTTAACCACCAGATCACAGCTGCGCCTCGAGAATGTCACTCTTATATAGAACCTTTCTCAAACCCAAGGACGCTTTACAATCAACACAATCCATTTACACACTTAGAACTTAACCACACACATTGGCGAGAAGCAGCAGCTAATCACACACAGTGTCTCAATTGGAAACAACCGTCTACCTGGAGGTCTCCATCATGCACTAGGGGGATCACCCAGGACAGAGTGCCAGAGCATATCTAGGCATACACTGATATATTCATACACACACAGACAAATACACTCATTCACACACACCATAGTCATTTAGAGCCAATTCACCTCATCTCCATTTTTGGACTGTGGGAGGAAACCCAAACAGATACGGTGAGAACATGGAAACTCCACCCAGATGGGGACTTGAACCCAAGACCTCAGTGCTGAGAGGTGAACATGATAACCACCAACCCACCTGAGAGAAGAACGTTCTAACTAATGATCAGAGAACAAGTGGACCATTTCAGACAGCTACAGTAAATTATATCAGAAGCATGTGAATTCACATCCTAACAGACAGACACAGTTCACATCCTAACAGACTACCTGCATTACCCAGTGTGTACAAATGACTCACCCATTTAATCCTAGGGTTCTAGCACCCTGTCCTTTCTGTGGTCCTGCTGAGGGACCAGTACAAGTTTACTTGTAAGTTTACAAGTTTAATGCATCCAGCTTTTACTGATCTGATGATGTCATTATGATAATATCATACCTGCAGATAAATTTACACAATCACAGGACATTCTGACAGGCTAGGACAAATCTTCACAACATCCAAAATGAGCTTCTGCAAGCAGACATTTGATGTCTTGTGGGCTTTAGCAGATAAATGTGTGCAAAAATAGAAGAAACCAGACTGGCTCAGAGGTAAAATTTCCCATCACTGAGACTGAATTCAGCTACATGCTTATAATCTTCCTGTGATGCGAGTCTCTGGCTTCAAAGACGGGTCTGAAGTCTGTTATTGGTGCTGCCACCTAATATCTCTTACTACAACTGGGCATGTTCACACTTTCAAATTCACAGCTCTTTTCTTTTTAAGAAAATTCATGTTGTTTTGGAATGCAACCTTTGTGATAAAAGAAAGATATTTTTATAAGACGTTTTTTAGCTTGAGTTTAAGTGACAGCTTGTAAAAAATACTTTAAATATAATCAATAAGACAAAAAAGATGAAAAGAGGTGTCAGTTAGGAGGAGTAGAGGCAGATGCAGAGTGAAACGTGACGTCTTCATTTATTAATTTTTTATTGCCAATTGACCCACCCAGCCACTAGGAATCTCCCAAACACTCGTGATGTCCAACTCTAGGAGGGTGAAAACTAGCACCTCCTCTGATGCATGTGAAGTGCATGAATTATGAATTGGTACCGATGCATCGTTGCTGGGCAACCAAAACGACTGGAGGAAAGTGCAGGTTCTCAGCTCTGATGGATCGGCTGGCAGAGGCCTGAGGACATTGCGTGATAGTAGTGATGGGGAGAGAGCGCCATCTATTCACCCAGAGCCAATTTTGCTCTCTTTGGCCTGGCTCTCAAAGGCAGTGGGATCGGAATTCAAACTTGTGATCCTCTGATCATAGTATCAGTGCCTTAGTCCACCTTGAGGCTGTGATGACTTTACTGACAGATACTTCTGACTGTGAAAATGTGTGAAGACTACAGGAAGGAATACACAATGACAATACAATGACCGACAAACACTGACACACAAGAGAATATTTAAACCAAACATAATTGCATGGGATGGGGAACCAGGGCTGTGAAATTACAAGACACAGGTGACCTCAATGACGAGACACGACAGGGCAAAACGAGGGTTGATTGTTACCTTTTGTAATGTTTTAAACCAGGGATGTCCAAATCCAGTCCTGGAGGGCTGGATTCCTGCAGAGTTTGGTGATCTTCCTGATCAAGCACACCTGATTCAGCTCAGCAGGTAATGAGCAGGTTTAACTGTAGTGTCAGAGCAGAGAAATCACCAAACTCTGCAGGAATCCGGCACTCCAGAACTGGATTTGGACACCCTGTTTTAAACGATCTGATACAACGATATGTTGCATTTCTGACCTGTAGTGGATGCTTTAGCTAAACAGGCCTCTACCAACTGGTAGAGATGGCAGTTTGAGTTAAATTTAATGCCTAAAAATAAGGTATAGTGACTCAAATGTGCTCTACCAAAATATTAGAGGCTTAAATTAGAAAAGTTAGACTGAGCAGAAATAAACTTGCAAAGTTTTAGGTTCAGTTTCTTGAATTAGGCTTGAAGTGTGTGTGTGTGCACAAGAACTATAGTGCATCTGTTGTTGTTAAGTCTTTAAAAGTACATGTTTTACAGAAATACAACCACACTCAAAATGATTAATTCACTTTTTGCACATTGAAAGAGATACTTTATGTTATAATACAAAATTCAACATCAAAATGTGTCACCTGTCTGTAAGTGGATGAGATATATGACCTCCGCCTTCAGACAACACTACATGGACTGCATTAGGTGATGGAAGGTATTCGAAGGCACCAGTCCAACTGCAGGAGAGCACAAATATACCAACTTGCCAGAATTGTTGATGAGGGCGGTTAGTAAAAAAAGCTATTTGCTTCGTTTCAGCATCTTTATTGTAAGTGTCAATGCATGAAATGACTGGATTTCAGTGATTACAGAGAGAGGGACAAATAGCAGGGTTAGATGGATGGCTGCTGATGGTGTGAAGTGCAGTTTTGGGTCAGTGATGAACATTTCTAAATAGAAAAGTGCTTTGATGATGATGTTCAGTTTGTGTTGTAGGCCAGGTTTGACGGCTCTTGCTTGAAAAACCAATGGACTAGTGAAATCACTGCTTTATATAGGATGAAGGAGGATGCGTGAGTCAGAAGAACTTTGCTCTAGATTGTAAATTATAGGATCAAGACGGCTTTGAAATGTTTGAAGTCTATTCTGTGTAAAAGAGAAGGGTGGCGATGTGGAATGTAGATGATTACACATAACAAGCCCCAGTGTAAGACTATTAGAAACCTGATGAATAAAACAACATTGAGATGTCTTTTTGAAAAGCACAAAGAACATCTGAATTCTCAGTGATCTCCAGACGTAGACTGTTCTCATACAACATTATACTTAAACTCGTATATTATTGTTGTCTGAAGAAAAATCTCCAAAAGGGTAATTTTACAGGGGAGGGCAACAACTTTCTTCACTTTCAATCAGTGTGTTTACATGCTCTTCACAATCTGAGAACTGCAGAAAATCAGATTTTGTCAGTAATGTGATAAACCCCGTTTACATGAACTTAATCAGATAACGGAAACTCTGGCATTATGTCTGAAATCACATACTTGGTAGGTACTACATTCACTTAGGAGCCACACAAACTCGGACGCAGTACTTCTGCCATCTTATGAAGGTCCTTTGACCTATGACATCACACCACCAATATACAAGTTAATTCATTTAGAGCCACGTTCACATACACAATCAATTTGAATAATGTTTAATCATAATTAAATGGTCATATTTTTATCTAACTTCTAAATTTATAGGGTGTCCAGGCTCTTCCTTTTAATGTTTTTATTATTTTTCTGTGTTTTCTTATTTTGGTTAATAGTAAATTACCCAAAATAAACTGGCTGAGAGGAAACAGAAGGGTGGTGTAAAGCAGCTGGTGTGGCCAGTTGTGTGCCAACTCATCCAGGCTTAGTGTGTACATTCAACAGTGAAGACCACAGATGGCAGATGATCGAGTCAGTGCTGGCCAGTAAATCCACTTAAACTGTGCTGATGTATGTCCCAAATTATCTGAGCCAACTCTTTGTCCTCAGTGTGCACTCTACCTGGTTGCCTGAGGCATTCAAAAGGCATTTGTGAAGCTAAAGAACCCCATTTACTTTAAGCCTCTTTGATGATGTATATAAATTATAGATAATATCAATATCTCATGTCCAGGCAGAAGTTAGAACACAAGGTAAACTTCTCACATTGGGTCTCTTTCCACTCTTCCTCTTCTATGAGCAAGGTCAGGAAAGGGTCCTTAAGACTTAAGTGGTGCCCCCTTGGACACTTGGGGGCCACATGCGCAGTGTGAGATCCATGTGGGCAGAGCTCTGGCCCCGATTTACACTGTTGAAAACTGAAAATGTGCATAACAGTAATTATTGCACAACAAGAGCTGCATTTGAAGATATTTGTGTGTGTGTGTGTGTGTGTGTTTGTGTGTGTGTGTGCAGGGTATCTGCAGGTTTCAGCAAGGTAAATTTAAGACTTTTTAAGACTTTTTAATGCCACCTTGAATAAAATTTAAGACTCACAAATTAACAAATACAATGTGACCCGCATATTTTTTTTACATTTTTCAATAGGCACTTGAACATGTCTGATGAATACATGGAAAATATTTAAAACTCAAAAACTACTTGGAACTTCAAGTGAATCCACACAGAATGTCATGATGAGCCTCAGATGTGCCTCAGTTCTGTGGCCTTAATTTCCAGTTCTGCTTCAGTTTGTTTCAGCTCATTCATTTATACTCTACATCTCTTCCTGAGGACGTTCGACTTCGTGATGAGCTGAGCCATCAAGGTGCCAGACTTACCCTCAGCTTGTTCGGCAAACATAACGAGCCCAAATAACGTGAACGCACATGATCTCCAACCCAATATAGTATGTGCACGTCCAGTTGCTTCTTTTTAGTGGTGTGATTGAAAGATTCGTCGAACATCAGAACAAAATAGGACTTGTTGACGTTGGAGATCAGCTCGCTTCGGATAAAAGGTGCTAGTCCAAAACGAGTAATATAAGCCGTCTTGTCCTTTCCCGCTGAAAATGTGCTAGCGATTTGTGAGTCAGGGAACATTAAACGAAAAAAGATCGCCTATCCCGTAATTGGAGTTGAAAGACTGGTGTTTGACCACCGTGTTTAAAATCCACAAAACCTCCGACTTCAAAGTTACTGTTGCACCAACCACTGCCCTTATGCAACTAGCTTCGTATGGGTTGACAAGAGAAGAAAGCCAGTGGCGAAAACGAACATCATCCAGCCAACTCGCAATGAACTTGCCTTACATTACATTACATTGCATTTAGCGGACACTTTCATCCAAAGCGACTTACAGTTTGCACTTACCCATAAATGCAAAATGCTAGTTAGTACAATTAGCAGCTAGTTGTTAGCGGTATTGTCAAGCTCCTCGAGTAGACACAGAGCACAACGACTCTGCGGGCCCAAGCCGGCTCAAACTTTTGCCTGACTGAAAAGTCCCGCAAGGGAGATAAACATAAATACATAAATAAATAAGGCCAAGTAAAAAAAAAAAATTGGTGATCATCCTTTTTCACCAAAATTTTGGGTCGGGGGGGAGGTGTTTTTTTTTTTTTTTTTTTTTTTGATTGATGGAAAAGTATTGCGGCGGCTCTTGGGGGTGTCGGCCAATCAGATGGCTGCGTGTCGTACGGTATTTGCATAAAGTTCTCTTGTGTGTTTATGGGGTCTATTTTGTAATTATTTGGGGTCTTTAAGAGGGGATTTTTGTATGTGTAATGATTGTTAGTTGTAGTCTAGTCTCTATGAGTTATTTTTAGTGTGCTTTAGTTAAGTTACCGTTAATGTGTGTCTTAGTCCATTTAGTTCGTACTTTCATGCTGTTAAGCAGTGAGCGTTTGCTACTGCACTTTCGTTTTTAGTAAGAGTGCAGTAAAAGAGCATTTAGTAAGTAAATGTCTTATCCTTTTCCTTTGTTCTGTTCTCCGACGCAACAGTATGTAGCGAATATTAAAAAGACGTTGAAAACTTAAATAAACCATGTTAAACATAGATCATGTTCTTCTTGAGTGATTTACATATTCAGGGCAAAGCCACGAAAATATTTGTTAGCAAACACAGCGCCAGTTTCACAGAAAGACAAACACACACACACACTTGATACTTTTATTTCAAAACTAAACAAGTAATTGTTAATTTCGGTCTCTGGTAAAGATATTGTCTTATTTATACAACCGGCCCTCCGTCTGCTTCTCTGTGAGAGTGTCTGTGCGCACGCTGCGATAATACTTATTATAATATATTACAGTTTAATTTCAGTGTCTACTAAAGCAAAAATTATCCATTGTATTTTATTTCATTAAATAACAGGGAAATGAAACGAATTTTATTGGCCGACTGCAGTGTTTTTACGATGCTGGCCACTACAAAAGCCATGATTTGCATCACAAAAATGACCGGCCATTGGTACTGAAGTGTACTGCACATGTGCAGAATTGATTTGGGATCACGTCATTGGAAGCATGCGAAATTTGAATGATTCTAGGCCAGACTAGGGTGTTTGGCGCGTTTTTTGTGTAAAAAAAAAAAAAAAAAAAAAAATGGGTCGGGTGCTTTTTAGAGGGTCGGGCGGGGATGATCACCAACTCTTTTTTTTTACTTGGCCTAATTACACAGGAATATACGAGGTGAAATGGTCGTCCCGTAACAAAATTTAAGACATTTGATTTGCATTTAAGGCCAACTTACATTTTTAAACGAATTTAAGACATTTTAAGGCTTTAATTTTAGATATTTGAATTTAAGACTTTTTAAGACTTTTTAAGGATGCGCGGACACCCTGGTGTGTGTGTGTGTGTGTGTGTGTGTTAGTTAACGTGAGTTCAGAAGTCTGGTAGTCTGTGGGTATAAGCTCCTGTCAAGCCTGTGAGTGTTGTAGCGTTTGCCAGAGGGCAGAAGCCTGAACTGTCCATGGGCAAGGTGAGTGTGGTCACGCAGACACTGGGAGAAAGTGGAAACTCCACCCAGGTGAGGAATTGAACCCAAGACAGGCGAACATGCTAACCACCAAGCCCACAAAGGACATCCCAGAAAGTTTGTGACTGAGATGCTGCCTCCACCATGCTTCACTCAGTATCCT
>BRDA01086822.1:0-13771 GCA_036984385.1 Crenuchus spilurus
AGAGAGAGAAAGCCTGATATTCCCTTGTCTGGAAATTCATAACCTCACAGCGAGAGAGAGGGAGAGAGAAGGCAGTGGGAGAGAAGGTAAAGAGAGAGAGAGAATGTGGGAATAAAGAAAGGGAGTAATAATGAATGAACAAATGGACAGAAAAACAAAAAAACGGAGAGAAAGGGTGCTTGAAAACTGGAGATGTAAAAATGAAAGAACAAGAAAAAAAGAGTGAGAGAGACAGGGAAGACGTAAAGTGAATGAGAAGGTAGGGGAGAAAAGAGGAAAGAAAAAGTATGTAAAGCAGCATAAAAATGAGAAAAAGAAAGTGTGACGAGCGCGAGAGAAAAGGAGAGAGAGGGAGTGAGGGGGTGAAAATGAATGTGATGAAGAAGTGATGAAAAAAATAAGAACAAGAAAGCGGGAGAGAGAGAGCGTCTGGACGAGGACAGGAGCGAGGGAGCGAGCCAGGGAGTGAAGGAGAGGCAGGGAGAGGTAAAAAGGAGAGAGAAGAAAGAGGATTTGTCAGTGTGCTTTAGAGTACGGCTCAGAGCTAAAGGCTGAGGTGGCAGTAATGAAACATTCATAATCGGCACAGACACGCTCCAACACACTCGCTGACACACTGTTTAACCAGCACTGCCACTCCAAGGTCACACACACACACACCTGAGTGTGTGAGAGTCCAAACCCACACACACACACACACAGACCTCCGCCAGATGCAGAAACTCACCTCCTAAAGCACAAATAAGAACACTAACATCAACTATTAAGTTGTATAAGAAACATGTATGAACAGACTGAAGTGGTGTGTGTGTGTGTGTGTGTGAGACAGTGTCACTGGCTCCTCATTAGAGTGCAGGTTAACAGCCACCTCCAGCCGCCATGTTAGCTCAGAAAGCTCATTTTTCTCCACCTTTTAAAGTTGTAGCACTGCACCAATCGATAGCTATCAAAAGTATTACATAAATAGATTTGTCACGGGCACATAAAGGACTAGCAATTTAATCCGGCTTGTTAAGGCTGCCAGAGAGAATAGATCTCTCTCTCTTCTGCTCTTCTCTCTCTCACACACACACTTAGACCCAGAAACCAGAAATAAGTGGAGGTATGAGACAGTGGAGTGTGTGATAACACACTGTGGTGTTAGGGTCGCGTCCTGTCACCGGTCAGCTGGACTATGGGTATGACACCTGTCTGTTACTTTAATAATCTCTCTCTCACCTGATAATGCACTCAATGGCCACTACATTAGGTACACACACCTCGAAGGTACACTCACTTATTTTATCAGCTCCACTGACCACTCCTTTCACTGTGTTTTTCTGTGATCAGATGATCAGGACCCCCACAGATCATTCTCAGTACTGGTGACAGTGACAGAGCTACTGTGTCCACTCACTGTCCTCTCTATTAGACACACCAACTTTGTTGGTCCAGATGTAAAGTCTGTGGTCTTTGTTTTGGTCATCTAGTCCTGCATCCGGATGCTCCACGCAGGATAATATTTGGCTGCAAAGCTTTGGTTGGTGCACTATACCAGCACAACACACACTAACACACCACCACCACATCAGTGTCACTGTAGTGCTGAGAATGATAGACCATCCCTTGTGGGGATCCCAATCATTGAACAACAAGGTGAAAGGAGGCTAACAAAGTATACAGAGAAACAGATGGGCTACAGCACCTATATGGTCAAGGGACAATGAGTGTGTATATATATAATATATAGCTCATAGTTCACCATCTCTCTGTATATCTCCGTCTCTGTTCTCTCTCTCTCTCACTCCCCCTCCCTCTCTCTCCTTCTCTATCACTTCCTCTCTGTGTACCTCTCTGTTCAGCTGCATCTCTCCCTCTCTCTCGCACTGCTGTTTATGATGTTACTTAATGATGTGTGTGAGTGTGTGTATCACCCCTTAAACAGTGTTTTTGTGCATGGTTCAGACCTCAGGCATACACACACAAACACAGTGCTGTGTGCTTTGAAGTGTTAAACTCCCCAAGTGCAATCCCTTAACTAAAGAAAACAAGCCAAACAACACTAACAAGAGACAAACTAAAGAATTAGCTCAACTGACAACAACTGTTTACAGCTCCTAATAGAAAACAAAAATCACCTGCAGCAAGAAGGGTTTCATCTCTGAACCTCTCTCCACACACACTTCTGATCTTAGATCTATTAGACTAAAGAAATGAACTGCTTTAGTGTATGTATGAGAAAGCATCCAGAGTGTTTAGAAAGGCCTGCAGTGGAGATCAAATCAAACAGCATCACAGGCTTCTGGACTTGCTGGACTTGTGCTTGTATGTAGTAGCATGCTAGTTTGTTTAGGCTTTCATCGCCCGATGAATCATGCATATCCACCTGTGGTTCCTATCTTACTGGACTGGCCATTTCCACCCCTCTCTCTCTCTCTCTCTCTCTCTCTCTCATGCCTTTGATACATAATTCATTAGGAACATATTTCATTTATGGGCTGTGTGATCACTGGACACGGCTGTAATTATTATGCATAATAATTTTGCTCGCAAATTGTGAATATCAGCATTTTTATGAGTTAATACATGTGTTCTGAGCAGTGTTTATGCACCGTATGTGAGTTAATCTGTTCCCCAAATCACTCCAAAAGAACATAAGGCTCGGAGCCGGGAAAGCAAAGCTCTAGTCTTTATCGTGAGGTTAACGTCGACCTATCGTGCACCGTCAATAACAGATGAGGGATGTGCACGGGAACAATGGATTCCATATGTTTAAGGCTTGCTTGGCCATATGTAGCTCGATGAAAAAAAGCGCAAAATGAAAGGTGTTGGAAGTGGTAGGAGTGACAGTGTGAGTCTGTCTCTCCAGAAGGCCTGTATTTGAGGAAGCAGCTTTGTGAAGCCCTGCAGAACTGCAGGAGGCCGAGACAGAGTTAGTGCGAGAATGTGTGTGAGAGAAAGAACTCTTTCTCACACACACACACACACACACACACACACACACACACGGCTGAATTGTCAGGTTGTGACGGCTCTCTCACAAACGGCTACCTAATGACTCGATTTATTCAAATGCCTCCCAGTTCCTCCTAATGGTGCCTTCCAGCTGCATCTCAACTCGCTAAGGGCCTCTCTTGCTCTCGCTCTTTCTCTCTCTCTCTCTTCCACTCTGTCTATCCTCACTCACTCTCTTCCAGCCTGACTGAATGTGTCATTTAAGGGCCCGAGCCGCATGGAGAGAGCCTTACGTCTGGGCTCTGTACCCAAGGGGACACGTGTGTGTGTTACTGAAACATCTGATCAGCTTCTGGTACACCTGCCAGAGAGCCGAGCCAAAAGAGGCTGAGATTTTTCCCTAACGAACACACACCCTGCACCTCCACCTGACAGCAGCCAGCGCTGCCTGCGGAACTGAAGAAGCATGAGTGTGTGAGGAACACAGAGTGTGCGAGCAAGCCCGTATTAAGCCAACAGGCTTGAGGGGCTGCAGCTCAGGGTCTCTGACCACCAGGGGGCCCTGCAAGCATGAATGGAATGATAGTATTAGCTACTGGGAAATAGGCTTACACAGACTAGGATTTGTTCTAGGAGATAATTCTTTTAACCTTACATATATAACTTGAATATCATCAACTTATACTCAGTGTAAATCACAGCTAGCTTGGCACTAACATAAGTGAGCATAATCATAGCAGTAATTATACACAGCATGAATTAAACCAGTCCTGGTCCTGGTCCTGGTCCTGTTCCTGGAGTCCCATTGTCTTACATATTAAAGGCCTGAAACCCGAACTTGCTAAGTTCTAAAAGTTATAATAAGGTATACAGTTAAGACCCACTGAAAGGTTTAAGGTTTAACTGGTCTAAAGAGGTGAGGGAAGTGAATGGAAATGTCCATTAAATGTTTTTATGCCACTGAAAGATTTAATCCTAAAACAGGTCAAATTAATTGGTTTTGATGAGTTATTTCATCTGATATAATACATCTGATCCAACAAATGAGCTCCTACAGACAATGTGTGTGTGTGTGTGGTGGAGGGGATTATACATCAACTACGGTATATGATATAAATGTAAAATCTTGATTTAGTCCTAAATGAGTCCTTCAAATACACAGAAAATGTGTATTTATTTAAAAAAACAAAATAGTGCCATTAACAAAAATTCAATTTGTCCCTGTGAGTCATCCGTATTCATGCGGAGACTTGACCGCATGCAGCATCATTAATAGTAAAGGAGTAAAGGCTGCTTTATACTTTCCACATCGACTGCTGCGCAAATGATGATGTAAAACTCGTTCATTTACCTTTTTAAAATAATCTTTATTGACATTTTTCACTGCATAGTGGAACCTCGACTTACGAGTTTAATTTGTTCTGTGATGGAGCTCTTAACTAAATTTGCTCATATATCAAATTCAATTTCAACATTAAAATGCTATTAATCTGTTCCAGCAAACTAAAATGTTTTTAAATAAATGTACTTTAGAAATAATAAATAATCTATAAAACAATAATTATTAATACATAATAAAATAGAATGTAAAGAAATAAACTGTATTTACATTAAAGATCAGATGATCTTCTTCAGAGACTTTTGCCTTTTTCATCACACTTTCCTAGCTTTCACTTGCAGGGCGTTTCAATAAAATCCTGTTTAAAGAGTTTAGTTTCTTCCTTCATTTCAAAATGCTTAGAAAATGAGTGAGACACGTTTGTTTACACAGTGACAAGGCACCTCTTCTCTGTAGTATCAGCAGTGATCTCTGCACTCAAGCTCACTAGTGACTCCTAGTGGCAGGTGGCAGAATCGCTCATGATTAATCGTGATTAACTACATAACATACTGAGATTTATCGTAATTAAGATTTGTAATAATTTGACAGCCCTAAGTATAACTTTCATTATAAGGTTTTTTGTAGCACTTTAGTTGTTCTGTGTCACAGAGCTTATTTGAAGCTCAAAATAAAGCAACCCAGAAAGGAACAAACTGAGTAGAAGGAGGAAATCTTCAGCTTTCATATAACTCATCCTCTTTTTGTATGTATCTGACACAATAAAGTAATGAATATCTGAATGTGAGGAAGAGATGCTGAAACTTTTGGTTAAATAAGAAAAATATCAAGAACATTTACAAAAAACAGTCTGTAAATGTAATATAAAAGTATATTGCCCACGGCTGCTTTTATCTGATGCTTCTCATTAAAATCAGTTGGACCTGGTTTTAATATATTCATCAATTAATTTAGACTGTTATTCTGATATATTCTGATGTGCATTAGTGTTAAATGGGTTTGTGTATGTCCCCTGCTGAATGTATAGAGGAGTGATAGGGGTAACTCAGGGCCACAGAATGCTATAATACAGCCCTGTGTGTCAGGCACCAGGACTGTGTGAGCTGTCTGCCTCGCTCACCTTGTGGGGCGCTCAAACTGTTCAGTTGTGACTATTTGTTAGTTGATTTTATCGCACCGACGTGGGCGAAAGCAAATATTGAACATATCAGAGTTCATTAGGAAGGAGTTTAGAGTTGGCTCAGCTCGGGAAATTTCAAAAACAGACATTATCAAAAGTGTACATTTTCACATGAATAAAACATATTACATCATCACCATTTCATCTTTCATTTTAGCTGGTTCATATGGAGATGGTGTTACATTTTTCAGCATCTGACAAAGGAGTTCACTGCTTTATATCTGTGGATTTCTGACATGAGATAATCTAATTCCACGTAATCCTTAAACAAATATGACTCTAGTTAATCTCTGCTCCAATATTTGGCATCAGTTTTTAATTATCACATTAAACACAGGGGCTGTGAGCGCGGTGTGAAATGATGTTAATCTGCACGCTCATTTTGCACACGTCTCTGTGTACACTGGACTGACATTTTGGCAGAGAGGGGTCAGAGGAACACTCAGGGGTGACCAAACTACATACCACAGAGGAGAGAGAAGAGGGGTGAAACTGCTCACAGTACATCCTAAGATCATTATTTCTAATGACGGACTAATTCAAATAAATGTTAGACTCTTAAACAGGCAGAATCCGTCAATGCATCCAGCATTCATTCCTCACATTGAAAGATTCATTACTTTCTTAGTTTGTAAGATATGTACATAAAGAAAAATATATGAATACTTTAAGTGTCATTCTTTTACTTTAGTTGTTCATTTCAGCCTATTTTATGACTGTGGTTCAAATAAACCATCGAGTCCCCATCCATTATGTAACCCGCTTAATCCTTATCAGGGTCGCAGTTAGTCCACTACCCCCCACTGGGTGCAGGGCAGGGCATCACACTATTCAACTAAGCCCAGGACAGGGCACCAATCTATTGCGCACATACATAAACAAACACACGGGCAGACGAACAATTTAGAGTACTCAATCCACCTGACCTCCATGTTTTTGGACTGTAACAGGAAACCCAGGCAGATACAGGGAGAACATGAAACACTGCTCAGATGGGGACTCGAATCCAAGCTGTCAGCGCTGAGAGGCGATCATACTAACCACTAAGCCACCATGCAGCCCCTCAAATAAACCATGTAAACTAAAACATACAGTAGAAAGTTATCATTTACCCTGGTTATCATCAACTTTTTTCATGGAAATTTTGTCCCAGTTATCATTCATCCACCCGGTTTTCATTGGTGTGCCCACGTCTTGCTGCTATTTTCGCAAAAACAAAGCATCCAGCCACACGTTTGCCACTCACCCATGCATTCCTTGTTCATTCTGGCTTTGTTTCTCATTGTTTCTTGTTGATAACACTCAAACTGAAACACATCACACTCAAGGGACAGCACGCCTGAAATCGGGTGCGAAAAACAAATGGGGACTCAAACCAAAGACCCCAACACTGAGAGGCGAGCATGCTAACCACCAAGCCACCGTGCCACCCTGTCAGAATAGTCATTTACTCCAAATGAAATATAATAATTTGAGGTTCTGAATTCAGAAGTAATACTGATCAACATTAAAACAAAAATGACATATAATTAATATAAAATATGACCCTTTACATTTTCAAAATTAAACTATGAACACAAATGAATTTTTCGATGTGGTACTGCATAAAACCCTACAATTCTGGCATGTAGACTCGGACAGAAAATAAACAAAATTACAGTGGACTGTTAACCAAAGCATTTAAAATATCAGGTGTGATTTATACTGTGTGTACATTGTGTGAAAAGTAAACTTGTTTTCTAGGCTACATTAAATAAATTAGAGTCCTCCTCACTAGTTACCTTTCAGAGACCCAAGGATTCATTTTAACTTGACACAATGCTTTGTGTAAGTCTAATGTGGTCCTTTATACTAACTTTAGATGCCAGAAATGCTGCCTTATGTAGCAACATGTAAGTCCCAGTGAGATACCGACCATAAGCTTTACAACAGCAGCCACAACCCTCGCGAACCTCAAGTAGCTCATTTGAAACAACGTAAAAAAAACCCCGCTTTGTTGTCTTACAATTACTATTGTGTATTTTATAACATAATGAGTTTCAACAGTGCAGTTAATGGTATTACTGGCACCAGACCAGCACTGGCTTGTAAATAAGCCTAATGGCACTTTTTAATATATTACTTCCCATCAACACAACTATATTTTAATCTCTCTTATGAAAAAGTGACAGCACGACAATACAGAGTTATGATATTATAGATTAGTCATCATCATTACTCATATGTCTGTTTTTTTCCTTCCTCTCTTGATTTGTGGTATGAAATTGCTTATGCTCCATATGAAACGAATATTGGCGGGATACCATGGTCTTAAAATGCTGAGCTGGGTGGACTCTCTTTGCTAAGCAAGATATACATGTATAATTCTTAAATACATTGATCTGAGTGTCTTAAACACAATGGATATGCAAGACTGCACATGCAGCTAAATTTGATTGATGCTATTTATCCTTTGGTCTCTACACATCCCATTCCTCCACTCCTGCTCTCTCGCTCCTGCGGCAGAACAAAAGGAGTCCAGGCCTTATGATACCATAAGTGAGGCTTCTGTTGCTAACTTCTTGCTGTTTTAAACACACTTATCTCCCACATTTCATTGTCATCTTCACACAAATGTCCTGCTGAACAAACATTTTAAAAGGCAGATTCTCATAAAAATCTCTTTAAAAAATCCTAAAACAGCCCAGAGTGGCTCAGCGGACTAAGGCGCTGTCACTATGATCTGAGGATTGCGAGTTTGAATCCCAGATCATGCTGGGATTGATGTGGCCACCGGGGCCCAAGAGAGCAAATATTGGCCATGCCCTATACAGTTGGGTAAGGTGGCACTCTCTCCCCAGCACTACTAAACAATGTCGGCTCAGGCTCAGGTGATCCATCAGAACTGGGGATCCTGTGCTTTCCTCTGAGCATGTTTGCTGTATCGGCAGCAGCTGCAAAAGAGACAAAGCTTGACTTCACATGCATCGGAGGAGGCCTGTGCTAGTCTGCACCCTCCTAGAGTCAGAGACATTACAAGTGATAGTGAGAGTCAAAGGAATGGGCGGGTCGATTGGCTGGTAAAAAACATCCTAAAACAGCATGAGACAACAAATGAGACATGAGATCTTTCTTGCAATGATACTTTGGGTGCTTTCACACCTACATTGTTTGGTCTGGACTTTCAGACTTTTCAGTTTGGTCTGAACCAAAATAGCAGGTCTGAAAGGGGACCAACAGTCCAGGCCAAATGAAGTGAAAACAAAACTAACCGGACTAAATATAATCAAGGTAACAAACATCATGGTGCAGACTTTCAGGTGTGAAAACAGCTTCTGTCTTGGATGAGAAAGGGTTGAGTTCATATCAGAATTCTTGAGTGTAAACTGGAGAATGTAGTGTTCTATTCTGGTGAATCTGAGCACAGCGTGAGACTTTATTGAGATAAGAGGAGACATGAGCCAAAGTTTTTCTCCCAGGAGAAATGTCTGAGCTAAAGGCTCTTCTGTGTTTGCGTCTAATCTTATTGTTGTCTAGTAGAAAGTTCAGAGCTATAAATGAGATCTCTTCTTCATCTTTCGTTCCTTTGGGCTGAGCCACACCTTTCGTGAAATGAATAAAGGGAAAATGAGCTGGCTAACTTTTACATTAACACTTTCAGAAAATATTCTATAGGAACATGCTGTGTTCACTTTCGCCCTTGACTTGTGATTTGTAAAGTGTGTGTGACAGGGGACGGCTCTTTTTTAATGACTTGGCATGCAGGCTAACATTGATATCGACTTCTGTCTAATGGCACTTCAGCAAAATTTCATGGTGTGAAAAGTCTGCATTTTTTGTAGATGCGTTAACGTATGGCTGGACTAAATATAGCTGCATGCAAGCATTTCATAGCTCTAGTCTCAGTTTCATCTCTCTCTCTCTCTCTCTCTCTCTCTCTCTGTCTATCTCTCTCAGAATAATAAAGGTGACCTGATGGGTTTGATTTCAGTAGATTGATTGGAGCTGAGTGAGTGAAGTAGAGAGGTCAGTCTGGACTACACACTCTCAGTACTGTAAAATCTGTATCATTTCACATGAATTATATAAACACATCTCATTTACCTATCTAAGTCTCTCTCTCTCTCTCTCTCTCTCTCTCATTAACATACACACACAATATATATATATATGGACATGGACAAGTTATCTTGTTAGTAACTTTTAGGTGGAAAAGTTAGTTTTTCTCCTTCTCTACAGATACAAGGTTTTGTTCAGACATATATATTTAAGTTGAATTAAATGGCTTATTTGTGTCATTTCAGCAAATTAATAGCTAGCAAATCTTTAAGTCAGTTCTCTATTGAGGATGCATTAACTTATTTTCAGTTAGAAAATCAACAAGACTAGAAAAGATGTCATTTAACCAGGTGTCTAAACCTACACCCAATCAGCCTAATTCATTTATTCCTGGTGTAGGATGCTTGGTCTCCAGTGATGGATGCTTGGTCTCTAGTACAAGATACTTGGTTCTCCGGTGCAGGATACTTGCCGTTCCCAGGTTTCTAACTTTTTAGTGATGACAGTATGTTCTGCTGATGAGTAAAAGTCTCTGTTTTTTCACATTGTTTAAGATAAGATTCATCAAGCAGGAGTCTGTTTTAAAGGGCAGCTCAGAGGAGTTCTATTCTCTGGGAAATGACGAGTGTGTGAGCTCATATTTATCTCACACACACTCCGCAGCATTCTGTCACTGGGAGACCTTCTCTGTACAAAATCCACACACCTCACTGTCTGTGTGTGTGTGTGTGTGTGTGTGTGCGCGCATGCGCGTGCAATGACAAATTATGCACTGTGGAGGAAACAGAACGCTGATAACGGCTGTGAACTTTAAAGGTGAAATTCTTTAATTGATGCGAACTTTGAAACTTTTTGTTGTGAATGTCTTGTTGAATTGATTTGGCCTATTGAAACCTGCCCTGAAGCTTACTGAAGATGTTTTGAAGCCAGACACAAGAGAGCAATAGTAAACAAACATGTAAACAAGCTGTTGTGTTTCAAGATATTTCTCTTTTTTTCTTTTCTGTTATGTCCTTATTTTTGGCTACATTTTACTGGCTTTCATTTCTGCATTTTTATTTTCTTAAAGTCTCTGTGTGAAGCTCTTTGTGAACTTAAAGTGTTATAGATACATTATTATTATTATTATTATTATTATTATTATTATTATTATTATTATTTATCTAAAGTTTAATATGTTATGTGATTTCTATTCTGCCCATTTCTTGTAAAACTGTACACAGTGTAAAGGGCTACTGGTGTATTAAGATGATCTAAATTAACAGTAGGATGCTTTAATATGAAAGCTGTGATATGTGTGTGAATAAGAGGGCTGGTATTTGTGTCTTTGTGAGGACCTTGAGGAGTTTTCGGTAAAAATCTTTAGAAGCAGGGACATATGTGTTCCCATAATGAAATGTGCTGTTTTTGACACACTTTTGTTGTTTATAAGAGCAGAGAGACTGTCTTATGTTTACATATGCTAATTAGGATTACATTTAGGTTTAGGTGTAAGACTACTCAGCTGCAGTACTACACAAATGTCCCCACAAATACAGTAGTACCAAAAAGGTGTGTGTGCGTGTGTGTGTGTGTGTGTGTGTGTGTGTGCGTGTGCCGCTGTGCTGTGTGTGTTTGTCTAAGCAGAGTGTGTCCCGTGACTGATTCTCACAGCCGTGCTGAAGTGTAATTCCTCAGAGTGTGTGAGGCAGTGCAGCAGTTTAGCATACTCTGCTTCTACACTTTATCACCAATACCCCCTCACTTTACTCAGTTTGTTTACTGTCCCTGGAGATCTGTGCATGTGTGGCTGTGTGTCTTACACTCTCTCTCTCTCTCCTCCTCTCTCTCTGTGAATGTGACAGTCACACACAGCAGAACAGGGGCCATTAGCAGAAGAAAACTGTGGGAAGGAGGAAATAGTTTAGAAATGTTCTATGTATTCTTTTGAATACATTCTGAAAGCACAAGTGCAGTCGTGTCATAAGCAGAGGCGATCGCATCTGCGGTGTGTTTTTCCTTACAGGAACACACAGTTACAGAACAGAGTCGGGTGTTCTCCATCACTGACCTCGGGCCAGTCGATGTTCAGCACTGTTTATACTGACTGAGAAACACAATCCAGTCTTGTCTCATTTTACTGCTGATTAACTACATGAATTAAGTCCTTAATGAAAGCGTGAAAACAAACAAGAACAGACGTGAGTGAAGGGGTTTCAGATTCTCACTGTAGGGGTCACCGTGTGTGGGTATTAATTGAGAAATTGTCAGGAAACAATGTGTTACATGTTGACAGCCAGACAAACCAACGTAATAAATCAGTGATTACGACATAATGTCTCTGTCATAAGAAACCTGCAGGAGCGTGTTTTGTGCACATGTGCATGACTATCAGCCTCTCTGAAATGTTCTTCACTATAAAGTATGTTTATGTAAAGCTATCTTATTTTGGAGCATTTCTACTGGTCCATTCATCATGTGGTATAAATGCCCGTTGGTGCTTTTAAATGCTGACATACAAATAAAGACAGAAAAAGCATGTTTTGATATGACGGTGATGAAATGCAACCTGAAAGCAGCCATTAAATGCCTGCTGAGATTATAATACACTGGTAAAAGCATACATTAGGAAACAGATATAATGGTATGTGCTTATGTTTTATGTGTTTACGGTACATCTTAAAGTGTGTGTTGTGAAGAGGAAGGTGTTGATGAAGGAGGCGTTAATGGTGGATCTAGTTTACCGCTGAGGAATACATGCATATCTGGAGGCTTAATTACAAGTGGTGGGTATCAGTGTGCCATTAATTAAATCATCTTCAGTAATTAGCGTGTGCTTGAAGACCCTGCATAATGTGAGTCATGGGCAGCAGTGTGCCCGTGACCCCGGCTGGCCCCCGGTGCTTTTAATTGTGGTGAGGCCCATTAGAATGCAGCGTGTGTGTGGTGTGTGTGTGTGTGTGTGTGTGTAGGGCCCATTAGAATGCAGTGGGTCTGAGGGGGGTAGAGCATGAGGGGGGGCAGGCTCATCTACATAAGGAGGTTTTATAAATGAGAAGTAATGCATCTGATGTAGCAGCAGAGTCTCAGCTCAGCTCAGTGTTCACAGGCCTGAGTACAGCAGCTCTACTGAAGACTGGTCTACAGAACAGGCCTGGACACATATATACATATACACACACACTGTCCTGACAAGTGCAGACACACCTTACCTTTTATAGCTTAGTATTATAGTTGTTTTATTGTGAATTAATCAACCAATCAACCGACTTGTAGTCAGGGGAGGTACTAGTTCTGGGCAATGATCTTATAGTCTTTATTCCATCAGCCTCGGGTCTTATAGACTGACGTTTTGTATTATTATAATAGTAATAATTATGATACAAATAGTCATACATCTACTTTTCTGATTCTTTTTTTTAAATGAAATCCAACAAAGAAAACAAATGAAAACCAGCTGTTCCTTAACCTTCCTCTCTACCACAATCTGTTCTTAGATCCACTATGATCCAAGCATAGAAAACAGAAATGATAGAAATATTTAGAAATAAACATCACTAATCAACACTGATCCAGAAACTGTGTGTACACTCAGAGGTTGTGAGGAGACATAAACCCTGAACTTCATCTGACTCAACAGCACACAGAGACGGCAGAGAGGATTTAAACACTCTCAGAACAGCAGCACATACAGATCTAATGAGAGGAGTACAGAAAGAAAGAAAGAAAGAAAGAAAGAAACAATAGAAAAGAAAAAAGAAATGAAAAAAGAAAGAAAGAAAGAAACAAGAGAAAAGAAAAAAGAAAGAAAGAAAGAAAGAAAGAAAGAAAAGAAAACAAAAGGAAAAGAAAGAAAGAAAGAAAGAAAAGAAAACAAAAGGAAAAGAAAGAAAGAATAGAAAAGAAAAAAGAAATGAAAAAAGAAAGAGAGAAAGAAAGAAACAAACAAAAGAAAAGAAAAAAGAAAAGAAATGAAAAAAGAAAGAAAGACAGAAAGTAAAGAAAACAAAAGGAAAAGAAAGAAAAGAAAGAAAGACAGAAAAAAGAAAGAAATGAAACAAAAGAAACTAAAAAAAAAGAAAGAAAGAAATAAAGAAAGAAAAGAAAACAAAAGGAAAAGAAAGAAAGAAAGAAAGAAAAGAAAACAAAAGGAAAAGAAAGAAAGAATAGAAAAGAAAAAAGAAATGAAAAAAGAAAGAGAGAAAGAAAGAAACAAACAAAAGAAAAGAAAAAAGAAAAGAAATGAAAAAAGAAAGAAAGACAGAAAGTAAAGAAAACAAAAGGAAAAGAAAGAAAAGAAA
>BRDA01086828.1:0-15824 GCA_036984385.1 Crenuchus spilurus
AAATGATGTGTTTATTCTTGGCTTTGTGTGTATTTGTGGTTGATTTTAGACAGTATTTATTAATCACTATCCAAAATACATCACTCTACACCTTAATAATTACAACCTGTAATCATATCAGTACTGACAGGTGTCAGGTGTGGTGTCAAGTTTTAATCAAAACCATCAGCTTCATACACATCTTTAGATTTATAAAGACTCATATTTAAAAATGTATTATTGTATTATTGTAATAAAATATACCTGTACATCTCTATATTTGTACATCTCTATACCTGTACATCTGTATACCTGTAATCTCTATTTGTACATCTCTTTACATGTACATCTGTATACCTGTATACATTTATATCTGTATACCTGTACACCTATATACCTGTACATCTATATACCTGTACAACTGTATACCTGTACATTTGTATACCTGTAACCTATATATTTGTACATCTATATACCTGTACATCTGTATACCTGTACAACTGTATACCTGTTTATCTGTACAGCTGTATACCTGTACATCTGTATACCTGTACAACTGTATATCTGTATACCTGTGTACTCGTACATCTGTACATCTGTATGCCTGAACATCTGAACTCTCTCTCTCTCTCTCCTTCTCTGTCTCTCTATGTCTTTCTCATTGTCTCCCTCTCTCTCTGTAGGGGTGATCATGGTGGGTCTGAAGCCAAGTGATGTTCCTCCTCCTCTGGGAGTGAAGGTTCTGAGTGCAGGTACGGCTGCCTGCATTGCTGACCTGGTCACCTTCCCTTTGGACACAGCCAAAGTGCGACTACAGGTGCTCACCTTATAAATACTTTATTAAGATTAACATATATATATATAACTAATATAAATAAAGATACTAATCCAAATGTTAGTTCAGAGTTATTGTGCAAACCGTGATCACACAATTAATATTCTCTAAAGCTTACAAAATGTTACATTTCTGAGACATCTCTACGTTTAAATGTTTGTTCTACATGATGTCTGATGGTTCTGATGTTGTAAATAGTGAGAAATGGTTTTTAACTGTAAATGCAGAGGCAACAGAGCAGACACACTGTAGTCACAGTGAAGTGTGTACTTCTGTCTGTAGATTCAGGGTGAGAAGACTGCAGTAGATGCTGTGAAGAACATTCGTTATCGAGGTGTGTTTGGGACCATCAGCACAATGGTGCGTACAGAGGGTCCTCGTTCGCTCTACAACGGCCTGGTGGCCGGCCTGCAGAGACAGATGGCCTTCGCCTCTATACGAATCGGCCTGTATGACAATGTTAAGAGCTTCTACACACGAGGCAAAGACAGTGAGTGTCTCACACTAGTTTACTGAGTCTCACTTCATTAGGACAGAACACAGTTTCCCTCTAAAGAGCATCTAGAGATTCAGATTATTTATAAACTATTTGCTGAAACTCAGTTTATACTCAGCAGTGCAGAGATGAGGATTAGGATTAGAGTTAAAAACAGATTTAGGGTTGGTGTTTAGGTTTTGTGCTGAGGTTTGCGGTGAATGGACATTAAATTGACTCTAATAGATAATTAGTTAAATGTCCATTAAATGCAAGTTAAGCATCTATAAAGTATCAAATCTGAATAAAGTGTTACAAGCAAATAAATCAGTTATTTCAATTTGTGTAGTGTGAAGTAGGGATGAGCAGATCAATACTGACATATCGATACCTCTGATCGTGATATCTGTTTTTGAAAATCAATCCTCACATTTTTTTTTACACTCTAGACCCCACAACAGCCTCCGTCAGCCCTCTGCACTCTTACAGGTCAATTATCAACATCCTTCATCACAACATATTACATAGATTTGTAATAAAATATTAACATTTATACATGTTGTGTATTTACACATTTTATACACACTTAAAGAAAATAAAGAAAATAACACAAATTACAATACTCTTTCCAGTGATTGGATCACCCTTCAGGAACCGAGAGTTTTTATTGAACTGTGAAAATCTGTTTTTAGTTCCAGTGCACTAGTGAGCTGGAACTCACCGAAGGAAACTCTAAAGCTCTGCTAACTGGTGTCATTTAATCTATTATGTGTCTATTAATCTATGGTGTCATTTTAAACTATTAATCTCTAACCACCTCCACTCAGCCTGCCACTGTTTTAATTGATCTTATTTTATTTATTATTACTTTTTTATGATTATTTTCTTATTTATTTTATTCAGGTCTGTTTTAGTTATCCTTTTACTTTTATTTCCAGAATCAGAATCAGAAGCTTCATAAGCATCAAAATTTTAGCTACTTCTCTAAATATACTTATATAATTTTTAAAGGTTTTAAAAGTTAGATGCTTTGTTTGGGGTACATTGGCAAGGCTGGCAGTGTGCTGATGCCAGTTTGGTGTCGGCTCACATGTAGTACTATTTAAGAGCTCATAATGATCCAGACATATTGTGAAGACAAAAGACTTATCAGACAAGTGGTGATAAGAGACTACAGAGTAATAAAATTCTTTAATCACATAAACCTCCTAACACAACTACAGGATGAGGACATGACTACAGCTCTATTACAATTATAATCAATACCTTTGACCTTCATTTGATTAGATAGGTGTGTTACAATGTGTAAGCTAATTAATAAACAAAGGAAGAATGAATGAATCTGAAAACAGCCTGAAAATATAATTTTGGCCTAAAATATACTGCATATATAAGAATGAGGCTGTAAAACCCCTTTTTCTTAAGAATAATTGTACAAACATGTGACATTGTTGAAAACATGATATTCTTAAATGTTTTCTAACCTTATGGTTGTCTTAAAGTATTTTGCTCTTCTGGGTGAAATAAACAGAAATAAATAGAAATTTAAATGCAGAATCTACATGTATCAGATATAAAAAAGCTTCTTAATATTAAGGAAATAATTAAGATTTGCTTATTTGAGAACTTCTGAGAATCATCATAATGTACATTATTATTGTATTTAATAATACTGTAAATATGATGTACTGTTCAGTAATGTGAGCAGGTATCCATGTATAATAATCAGGTAGTTGGTGTTTAGTTAGTAAACAGCTTGTAAGGTGTTGAAATATAAAATTAGACTTTTAGATGATCTTATCTAAGCCCATATTTTGTTGATTTTCAGATCCTAATATAGGTATTCGGATTCTGGCTGGCTGTACTACGGGGGCAATGGCTGTTTCTATGGCTCAGCCCACGGATGTGGTGAAGGTTCGATTTCAGGCTCAGAGGAACCTGCAAGGTGTTGCCCGTCGCTACAATGGCACCATGCAGGCTTACAGACAGATCTTCCACCAGGAGGGTCTCCGAGGGCTTTGGAAAGGTGTGTACATTACCTACAATTCTATGTTTATATTAAAGCCTCAGTTATAACTTTGGTGCTGTTGGTTAAACGTTTCATATCACAGAACATTTTACTGTCAGTTTGTAAACACAGCAGCAGTAACATCACATTATAAACTGTGTTACTGAGTGTAACGATTTACAGTGATCAGTTTACATACTGAGACAAACTTGGCCTGCGTGAACACAACCATAATTCTGCACAAACATTTATATAACTCTGTGAAATTTTATGCTACAAACAAAACTAAATATACCCCAGTAACCTGAAACAGTCTACTTTTCAAATATATATAGCCTGAATTAGGCCTGGGTGATAAACCAAAAATTTACTGATACCAAAATTTAGGATTTACGCCAGCAGTTTTACCCCAGTGGCAGCGCATATGCGGTAAACACATGTAAACTGCAAATGTTAAAGGAGGTTTGCGACGGTTATGTGTTGCAATGCATATTTCCATACAAGAAGGAAGATTGTTGCCGATATATGAGCGATGTGACACATGCTGCGACAAATATCATTGTCCGTTTTGCTCCATAAGCCAACACCAGCCAGTAAACTTAGGAGTCATCTCAAACTACATTTTAACCGAGCAGTCCAGCATGAAGGTAAGTCAGTTAACACAATATTAAGTCTTTTCACACAACAGTACAACATAGGTTGTACAATAAGTCGCACAATATCTAACATATAATAGTTATCTACAATGCCGAACATGTCATAGCTGTGTATAATTACATAAATATCAGACTAATTATATATATATATATCAGACTTTGTAAACTGCACGTATGATTAAACCTCAAATTACAACTTTTAAAACAGTTTACTCAACAAGGATTATATACCTTGTTGTCATTTGAGGCTTAATCATATTTATATAATTATATACATCGTTAGATGTTGTACCATTTATGTTGTACTGTTGTGTCAAAAGCCGGTTACTGTCATTACTAAGCCTTTCAGACACCTACAATTATTTTTATGGCCCCACACTTTATAGAATTAATTTTCTCATGTGTCAGGATACACTATTCACCGATGTGGCTTAGGGTGCAGGGCACAACTCCATTACCACTGCATATGCTGTCAGTCAATGGTGCTGCGTAAAGTAGACTTTGAAAACCATTTGATTGTGTGTAAGACTAAACGATCAACCACAACACCTCTGTCAAAGCCATGTTCTACAAGTCCCAAGCTGTACCTATCTAGTGCTGAGCCATGCACACCCAGTACCAAGCCGCGCCCACCCAGTGTAAACCTGCATGCACCCAGGGCAGATCTGTGCCCATCCAGTGTAAAGCCCAGCACCAAGCAGTTCCCACCCAGTGCCAAGCCATGTCCACTCAGGTCAGAAGAAGACCTGGGAATTTATGCACTCAAAAGAAGAGTTCACGTGAGGTCTGTTGTCTGGGAAAAAATGTCCTATGTGCAAAGGTCTTATGAACAGATGCAACATCAGAAAGCATATTGACCATAAACATACAAACCAGGAGCTTTTTGATGTAAATTCTAAATTCCACCTCAGGAGTGAGTGTATTGATGATGTTAATGGTGTCTTTTCTGTCCAAGACATTTTCTTCATTTATTTATGCTTTAAAGTTAATTAAAGTAATAAAAAGGGAAATGTAGCATCAATATAACTGGCTGTGAAGTATTTGTTGGCCTAACACATTCTTTATTTTTGAGATATGTGTGTATTAGTATTATCGTCCATTTATTGTTTTCGAGGTGAACTGCTCAATATATCACAATATTGATTTTAGGCCATATCGTCCCAGCCTTAGCCTGAATTGAAATATACTTTTAGATTTGTGTAAGAGGAGCTTAAATAAGTGGCAACACATCTGCGAGAGTGACAAAGACAACTGTGCATATTTTCCTGCCAAAAGTCGTGATCTGTCAATCATATGATAATGACATGGTAATTCCAGACATTCCATTGGTTGATTCCAGCAGCCATGGAATCTGTGGAATGTGAATTGAACAAAGACCTCTCACCTGATTGGTCACACCTACCTCATAAATATTCAGTGTAGGGTTAGTGGCTGAGAAAAGCAGAGTGTCACCTCACATTTGTTAAGCTTTAGAAATAAAACCACATACAATCTCTAAACACTTTAATGATCAGTGTGTAGCCAACACCTCTGTTTATTCAGTTCTGAGCTCAAAAGTCTTGGCTAGAAATGTTTCGAGTGTGTTTTTTCACAATATATCAGCACATCTAAAAATAGGTTTTTGGAAAGTCTACGTTTAGAGCAGATTTAATCAAAATATAGATTTATGACACTTCTACTGTTTTGACACTGTTGTTGCTGAGTTTGTGCTGAACAAAACCCTTGCAACACTTTGGGAAAAAAATCATTTTAGATGTGTGTAATTAGTAAAAAAAGTCAAGCCATGTCAGACTACATCAGAGTGTCTGAAAAATACCCTCAAACTCCAGGAGGTTAAAGAAACGAACTCTTCTTGACTGAGTCAACAAACATTAATAACAATATTATATTTTTAACAATAACAATAAGAAAATAATTTTGATGGTAGAGATGTTAGTGTTTTAAAGCTCACACTAAGTCTGACTGTCCTAAACTACATCCACTAGTCTGAGACACATTCAGTAGGACCCAGATGTGATTTGAGAGGGTTGTGAGAAGCTGTTGGTTATGTCAGAAATGACTGTGCTATCTAGGTGACTATTGAGTGTTAGTGTTTGATAGCAATGTTAATCCCAGAGCTCTAGTTCTAAACTTAACAAGCTAAATGTGACATATTGGGTCACTGTGTCTGGACTAATTGGGAAATTAGAGCAGAACAGTTCCTTTAAACATCTGTTTGTTTTTATATCTATAGGGATGTTTTGGTGCAAAGTTTAATCAGATCAATCAAAGTTTATTTGATTATTATTATGAGAGTTAATAAGAGTTTGATTGGTCTTAATAATATAACAATATAATAAATAATCTTTCAGGAACGCTACCCAACATCACCAGGAATGCCCTGGTAAACTGCAGTGAACTGGTGTCCTACGATCTGATCAAAGAAGCCATTCTCAGACACAAGCTGATGTCAGGTACTTTCTTTTAAAACATTTGTCACTTAAGTAGCTGAAAATAAAACTAATCAACACAACTTCCTCTTAGCTGTCAGTGATGATTAGTGACAAAGATGGTTTAAAGCTCCTTGTTCCAGTTTAGAGCACCTTAATGGGCCAAAATCCACCAGCAGGCTCAGAGTTTTATACGGACACTGATTGGTCAAGCCTACATACACACCCTCTGTTATAGCCTACTGATAAAAAACACCCCACTCAGACTTTTTCCAACACAGAGCGTCTGAACACAAGCCAAAAAGTATTTTATCAGTGCAGATTAATAACGACAGACTAGATTATCAGTAAAATAACCTTTGACATGATGTCTGTACATTATAATACTGATCAATATGTACTGTATACACACTGACAGTATATACATCATTTAACATTTATCATTTAAATTCTACATCTCAAAACAATTACAAAATCCAAATAAAGTTAATACAAAAGATAAACTGTTATATTTTATATTCATTACATATAAAGTGACAAGTCATTATTCATTATTTTGTCACCACACTTCTCTCAGATCTACAGTTTAGTTGTTGATCTTTAAAGAAATGCAAGAACCAGCACGTTTAGAACCTTTGGTTTAGTGTCTCTTCAGTGTGAAGAACCTTATGAAACTCTTAGATGAGCAGACACTTTTGCTCATGAGGTTGTTTTTTGTGAATCAGAGCTACAGTTAGTCAGCAGTCTTTAGTAACACAGGACAAAGGTGGGGAAACGAGGAAACAGCTGATAGCTCACCTGTTTAATCAGGTTCTCAGAAAGATATTATTACACAACCTGCTGTAAACGGACCCGTGGACATCTGACCCTGTTCTGAAACTGCACTCTGATGAAATGATGAGAAGGAATAACAGGGCACTCTTTAATAAAAGGGTTCTTGTGTAAAGCATGTTGGATATAGAACCAAAAAGGGGTTCCACTCTTGTAAGAACCTGTGTCAGAAAAGGTTCTGCTGAGACAGTATAAGTCAAGTTTGGACACACCTTCTGGACGTTCAGTGGTTTTTCATTATTTAAAGAAATACATTTGTAATTATTTAGTAAACAAACAAGTGTTAAACAAACCAGAATATGTTTATATTTTACATTCTTCACAGTAGGCACCTCTTACTTAGATGCAGCTTTCTTGGCATTTTCTCAGTCAGCTTTATGAGGTAGTCACCTGGAATGGCTTTCAGTTAACAGCTGTGTCTTGTCAAGAGTTCATGACTCTCATTTCTTGCCTCTTAATGTGTTTGAGACATCAGTTGTGTGTCTACTTTGAAGAATCTAAAACATATTTTGGTTTGTTTAACACTTTTTAGTTTACTACATGATTCCTTGTGTTCACTCATAGTCTGGATGACTTCAGTGTTTATTTACAATGTAGGAAAATATGATGTAAACAGTTAAAGTATTTAGTTTTATGTTCCTGTTGTTGTGTACAATCAGAATGACTGCAAGCCAAAGTACGTCTCACTGTTATACAGAATGTTTTTAACTTTTTCACAATATTCTGAATCTGAAGATGCTCTAATAAAGATCTGTACTCCAACTTCTTACAACATCCAGCATCTGTAAGAGCTGTAAGAAGAGGTTTGTGGTCTAAAATAAAAAGATAAACCTCAGTCATAAAGCAGTGCTAATGTGAATTTCATACTAAAATGTACCCAAGACTGTCCACTATATGTGACCCTCACCTCTGTTGCTCTCTGAATTGACAGACAACCTGCCATGTCACTTCCTCTCTGCGTTTGGTGCTGGATTTATCACCACGGTCATTGCCTCTCCTGTGGATGTGGTCAAAACACGCTACATGAACTCTCCTCCTGGACAGTACAAAAGTGCCATTAACTGTGCCTGGACCATGATGACCAAAGAAGGACCCACTGCTTTTTATAAAGGGTAAGAACACCTTCCTCGCTGTCTTATACTCTATCTTCTCCTCTCTGTACACTTGTATGTCTAACAGTAAATCTGACTTGACTGTTTGTGTTTGAAGGTTCGTCCCATCCTTCCTCAGACTGGGCTCCTGGAACATCGTCATGTTTGTGTCGTTTGAGCAGCTGAAGAGAGCGATGATGGTCTCCAGTAAGAAGATAGAGGCCACAATATAGAAGACAGAACAGTCTCTCTGCCTCCATTTTAAACTCATGGACTCAGATAAAGCTAGCTGAGGAGAAGTGATGGAGGAAAACAAACGGAATGTTAATTTATTAAAGTGGGATGCTGAACTACAGGAGAGTAGAGAAACACACTATGGGCTGTAGTTTCTGCTGTTTGTGATACTGAATAAGCTCAGCAGGACAAGTTCATGTTTATGATCATTTCTTGCACACTTTGTGTGTTGTTTTGGGAAGCTGTTGCCTGGAGCCAACACAAAAAGCCCTTTTCTGCAGATGCATTAGAACATCCACAGTGGCTTTTCAGAGTATTCACTATAAGTTACCTTATTGTTTTTATAATTATTCATAATTTAATTAGCCACACTTTATTTTGACAGTCCTCTGTAGGTTATGCATTAATGCTGAACCTACAATTAACAGAATACAATTCCTCTCACCATTAGGTTAGCTTTAATATAATTCAGTCAAGTTGAAGGAAAAGTGAACACCTACAGTGGATCATCAAAATAAAGTGTTTGTTACCGTTAATGTATTAATCCTTTGTTTAAAAAGGGACTCAACTATGTTTTTAACTTTATTTTAAGTGTATGAACCTTTACTGTAAACAGAGTGCTGGAGCACAATGTACAAGGGCACATCCAGCATAGTGACGTACGGCACAAGGTCCAGTTCTAAAATAAATAAATATATATTTAACTCAATCACACTGACTGTGCTTTTCAAGGTTATTCAGCTCATTCTTCTTAGATCTGTATAATAATTCACTAAAAACATTTCTTCTTTACCTCAAACAGGGTCAGGGTGTCTGAAATGTTCTTCTGTAGTTCTGCAGCAATTCACTGTGTTTAATGTAATAAAAGTCTATATCAGGTAAAGATTTAAGGCAAAATGATCTACATTTTTGCTTCATTGTTAGAAACCTCAGACACCAAACAAGTGATTACCTTTGGGCTTAATTTGGGAAACAAAAGTTTAAATGAAAAGTCAACACCTAAAAATACTTAACGACTGGTTTAATTTATTAATATGTCATGTATCAAACTGTACAAAGCAACTGATAGTGTGACAGGAACAACAATATCCTCTTGCAGAACAGTATAAATAAGTAAATAATAATAATAACCCTCCTGCAGGACAATAGCATACTCAGGTTAATTGTATGTAGTTGTGTTTAATAGTACCATACAGTATTTTTACTGCTGATGTCACCGAGTGCAATTATATAAAAATACACTAATCACAACATTTCTGTTATACAGCAACAAACCTCCTACAGAAATGAATTTTGGGGATCTTAACTGAAAAGCATTAAAACATGCATAAAGTTGAACTGTCTTATGAAAAAGACCAATTTTATTCAGACTATATATGACTTTCCTCTACAGACATAAATATGAAATTCCTGAGATGATACAAAACTGACAGGAATCATAAATACATGCAAACAAAACTTCAAGTGTGGAAACCAATCCAATTTAGATATTAACTAGATTTAAATATTATTTTAACACCCTAAAACATCCTTTAGTAACAAATAACATTCAGAAATGATGATTCTGAGGTTCTGAAACATGACAGATGTCCTTAAAAAGCTATTATTCAGTCATTTTTATGAGTGTTTAAATTACAAAACTTCAGAGGAATTTGGGATCTTTTGGAATGCTGGTTAGTTTTTAGTGTCTGTCCACCTTTAAGATAAGGGTGACGTCTGGCTCCAGGAGGGACCTTTTGACTTTATCATGAAACTTCTCTCTGTAGTGGTTGAACTCCATGATGCTCTCAGGCTCCTCTTCCACCCAGAACTGATCAAATTCATAGGCCAGATAACCTGAAAAAGACCCATAATGGCTTAAAATGAATCAGAACAGATTAGAATATGAATTATTCCTGGAATAAGAATGCTCTTGATTAATTAGCAAGATATCTCCAAATACAGTGCCAGTACTACTGCAGAACAAAGTGGTCTTTGCGGTGTTAAGGCAGCCTCAAATTACAGTAAATGTAATAATTTACAAAGAAAAATGCTATTTAAAATGTATTTTAATGTGCAGAGATGACGTTAAATAGAGCAGAGTAGTGGTAAAGAATACACATCAAAATATAGAATGTAAGGTAATGTAATTAAGGCTCTATATTGTGCTTTTTACCCCAATTCTAGGACAACTGTCAGTGATGCACACTTACAGTACACATTTTCATTGGAGTGGAAGAGTCTAATGGCTGAAGATAGATTACCAATCTAGTGATTGGGGGTTTAAACATAACATAAAAAGAACCACCATCTTTACATGTAAACTATTCGTTATAACTGATACTTTGTTTTTGAGAATCAATGCAGTATCATAAAACATAAAAGGGAATCAATATGTTCTTTCTCCTTTTTTTTTGTTTGTTTGTTTTTTTTTAAATACATTTTACCCAGATTTTCTTCCAGTGTACTTATAGTAGACACTTAACCTGCCCCTTTTATCAACTCTCCACATCACTACCACTTGCAATGTTCCTGACTCACTTGGGAGGTGGCAAATGAGCACAGGACCTGAACTGCTAGCGATACATCACTGCTGGGCAGCTAGTGCACTCGGAGGAAAGCAAAGATCCCCAGTTCTGATGGATTGCCTGGCAGATACCCGTATCAGTTGAAATTGTTTAAAGTGCTAGGGAGAGTGTGCCATCTTGTCCACCTGAAAAGAGACACCAATTTTGCTCTCTTGGGCCCTGGCTGTCGATGGCAAGCAGCATGATCGGAATTCAAACTCGCGATCCTCAAATCATAGTGGCTGCGCCTCAGTCTGCTGAGCCACTCGGGGCCCTTTCTCCTCTAATTTAAAATATAAAGAACACTTTTCAAAGTATCTTGGTGTGATGCTGATGTGTCTGCGTTACCTCAGGAGCAGTAACATTACTGTGATGTATGTGACTCTTTTAATTTAATGTGTGATGAATGTCAAATGTGAAATGAAAACCTGATTACAGTGCAAATTCAGAAACGGTAAAATCCCAATAAAACTAAAAACATCACAGTAATCTGACAAGTTACAGCTAAAAGAGTCGACTCACAGTAAAGCTGATGGAAATCAAGCATTTCAGGTTTTCCTGTCACAGTGTTGTAGAAATGAGTCTTCAAAGCACCGCTCCGCAGTAAACTATAGGCCATCTCAGTCAGGTTAATGCCCACTATGGCATAAGAGTACCTGTGTGGAGAAGCACACCTGCGGTCAGTACAGATGTCAGAAATCTATGTACTTTAAACAAACATGAGTCATTTCTCAATACAAAGTATTTCCTGTTTAGATGAGCATAGCTGATAGTACAGACTTCATATATACAAACTCCTGAGGACACAGCGACGCTGTACAGTCTCTGCAACTGGAACACCAGCAGACAAGATGTCAACAACTCAGTGATAGCAAACAACCAAGAGAGACTAGTGTGGATGCTGGATTAACTAACAAATAACATTACATATGACCAAAGATGTACTCTTTACAAAATTAGTAATATCTGGTGTTATGGGTGGCACGGTGGCTTGGTGGTAAGCATGTTCGCATTAGGGATGGGCGATATGGACTAAAAAATTTATCACAACAATTTCTAGGTTTTATCACGGTAACGATAAAAATTATATATATATATCAGTCTAATCTTTTGTTTTATAAATCTATCACTACATTCTGTCTTGAGAGCCCTAAAATAATACTAGAAACCACTAAATTACAATAATTAAGTTCAACTAGTACACCTGTGTTGCAAAACTGTAGTGACACCTATTAAACAAGTCTGAAATATGAGAACAAATTTGACATTTATTTAAATGCTTTACACCTTCAAGAATAACTTGGCTTATAAAAATCACAAAATAGTACAACTGTAAACACATGATAAAAAACAATTTCAATAAATTCCAATGAACATGTAAAACTGAAATCTTTTTTTTTGTGCAAGAATGCAGAAATAAGGCTGTCAAGAACATCTGTATGTGCTTTACACCTTTAGTTTTTTGGTCAAAAAGACCAGTATATTAACTGTGGCTGGTTTCAGAAGAGACCGTTGGCAGGTTACCACATTTCCTCCAGCACTGAAGACCCTTTCTGAGGCTGACGGTCAGTCAGTCTGTCTCTCAATCTCTCTCTCTCTCTCTCTCTCACACACACACACACACACACACATAAATGCCCGCGTGCTTTCTCTCTCACCCACTCACACACTGTCTCTCTCTCTCTGCTGCCCTAATAATGATTCATTATAACCTAAAAAATAGTTTGCTGTTGCAATAAATATTGTAGCGTTGGCCATGTCGAGGTCACATGGTATGGGTGACGTCATCACCCAGAAGCACTTGCGGGTTGTACACAGTTGTAAAACAGTTATGAATTGTTCATGTCTGTTATTTTATGCAGTTGTGTTGTGCTGGCTTAGTGTTTTATTAATGTAGTCATCATCCTGTGTTGGTAGATGTGATTAATTTGTTTATGTGAGTAACTTACCGTCTATGAGATGTGGAGTAGCATTAGTGTCATAAGCAGCTCGGAGCATGTGTATTTAGCTTTAATCTTAAGTGTTCACAAGTGAGCATAAAAAATGCTTTACATAGTGCTGGATGCGTTTAAGTTACTATTATTTCCCACCACCGCACAATATGTAAGTTTTAAGTTCTGTATAGTTAATCTGGTTGATGTGAGCATCAGGAATGGTACTATTGCGGGGTTACGGAGCTATAACCCTCCTTCTGTCTCTGTCAACAGGATTGCTCGTGCAACCCCACACACACCGGAAGACGAACTAGACAAACTAAATTCAACTCACGTGCGCGAATGCTCCGCCCACTCCATGAGGGTGACAATTTTATCGCAGGAGTGGGATGAAAACAGGTGGAAGACCTCTAGCGGGAATTTATCATTTTTATCGCAAGATAACAAATAATTACCGATGGGAGTTTCTTTGATGGTATATCGCACACGATATATCGCCCATCCCTAGTTCGCATCTCAGCGCTGAGGTCTTGAGTTCAAGTCCCCATCTGGGTGAAGTTTCCATGTTCTCCCCGTGTCTGTGTGGGTTTCCTCTCACAGTCTAAAAACATGGTGATCAGGGGAATTGGCAACTCTAAAAATGACCCTGCTGTGTATATGAATGTGTATCTCTGTTTGTGTATGTATGTATGTATGCCCAGATATGGGTGATCCCCCTAGTGCTCGATGGAGCCTTCCAGGTGGACGGTCACTTCCTGTTGAGAGTACGCTGTGCGCTATTGGCTGCTGCTTCTCACCGGTGTGTGTGGTTGAGTGTGTGTAAATGGAGTATGCTAATTGTGAAGCACCCTTGGATTTGAGAAAGGTGCTATATAAGTGTAACATTCATTCACCACAAACAACAGCTCACTTCAAAATGATGTCCTGAGTTAAGGCTGTTCTCTGCTGGCTAATGTTAGCTCTGACCACCGGAGCAGCTGGACTAACATCAGAGCTAATTTTCACATTTAATTTTCTGTTACTTCATAAATCAACCACATACTTAAAGTCTAAACAACTACATTCTCACCTAAAAATCTTAAAACGTCATTTAAAGACACAAAGATTGGAAATGTATTCTGGGATATCGTGTTGTTCCAAGTCCACACAAGTCACAACTCAGACAGCAAGAACACATTTGGGTGTTGGGACTGAACTTGGCTAGATATGAACCTCGGCTGCAACTGACTGACTGAATACAGACACAGGACAGAGAGATGGCTGTTGGACTGAACAGTATAACGTGGATATACTTACCCCAGCTTGGGATGGTTTGCATGTGACAGGACGTGCCGTGCTGCACTGGTATAGTTCTCACTGAAAAACCTTTTCCAACAAATATAATATTTATAAATAACAGGTTGTAAATCACAGTGTAACATTGTTTAGTTTAATTTTTACACATTCATTTCCTAAAAACACTAGAAGGGTATAATTGTCATTTTAAATTATTACCACAAGCCTGCACAGAGGACTTAGTAATATAAGGTTTCCTAACAGTAGCAGACTTACACAAGGTTTACCAGGCCGAGCATGCCCATCCCTCTGAAGTCAGTCTTTGGGTCGTCACCCTGAAAGCCAATGTTGCCCCACTGTTTTGTGATTCGAGATTCCAACTTAACTGATGGCATCAGCAAGTCCCAAAGCTGATCAATACAACAAGGTGAATGACTTTAATTATTAGAGCTATTTTAATCTTTTGGTCATCATAACCTCTAAACTTTACACAACTTAATCACCAAACCAAAGCGTGATGTCTGAGCAAACAATTACTTCAAAATGATCATGCAAAGGTCCAGCAGGTCTTCACTCAGACCACGACTGTCTACACTCCTCCTTCAGCATATTCAGTATTATCATCAATCAGCTGTTTAAAGCAGTGATGGACAGCTTAAATGTATGATAAAGAGAATCTCACCTTAAGAAGCATTTTCTCATGGTCTTCGTTTTCTGAGTCAAACACCTCTTTTCTTAAATCTTCAGCTGCTGTAAACAGGCTGTTATAGCCGGTTATTTGTAACAGGCACTGCTGGAGATTCACCTTAAACCTGTGAGATTAAAAAATGAAAATCACTTCAGTAAAGACAGTGACTCATAGAAATAATCAGCTAAGTGATATAAAATATTTCAATTGGGACCGAGTTTAAAAATAGCAAAAAAAAACCCAAATCAAATTCAAAACAGATGCTGAATTAAATTCCAACATGTCAGAATAAAAGTTTGGAAGCTACATTGTTAACCCCGTGGAGTCTGAGGGTATTTCAGGCACTCCGATGTCTGATATGCCTTCACTTTTTTTACTAATTACACCCATCTAAAATATTTTTTTCCAAAGTGTTACACAGGCTTTTGTTCAGCAAAATCTGAGCAACAACAGTGTCAAAACTGTAAGAGTGTCATAAATCTAGTGTTTGATTAAATCTGCACTAAACTTAGACTTTCCAAAAACCTATTTTCAGATGTGCTAATATATTGTGAAAAAACACCATAAACAACTCTAGCCAAGACGTTTGAGCTCAGAACTGCATAAACAGAGATGTCATGGGACAACACTGACAAATAGGGATGTCCCGATCACATTTTTTCTGTTCCCGATCCGATCCGAGTCAGTAATTTTTTAGTGTCTCCCAATACCGAGTCTCAAACCGATACTTCTATTTTCTAGATAAGAAGTAGATAATACTAGTATAATAGATAGTACTAGATAATAGTATATCTGTGATATGAAGAGTTTTAAACATTTAATGCATATTTTAGCATTTAGTGT
>BRDA01086833.1:0-15778 GCA_036984385.1 Crenuchus spilurus
AAGAAGGAGTTAAAAATATAAGACTGAAATTGACCATTGCCAGAGTCTAAAATTTGTGTATCCGTAGCCAAATTAAATAGTTTTCCAAAGTACATATACGTTTACAACTAAAACAAAAAACGAATTGCCAGCTTAATATGTAGGGAGAAATACATTTTACTCAGGCTACATTTTACATTTAATCCCCCAAAATATTCATAGAGTACGTGTTGTGATCGGGACCAAGTGAGGATCAGACTGCACACCGAAATCCAAACTTGGGAACATTTAAGTTTGTTTAACAGCCAGGATTCAGGAAAAAGTGAAAACTTATGTAAAACCACAATACGGGTGAGTAAATAAAAAGAGCTCTTGCCTGAAAAGAGGTGGGATGGAAAGAGTGGAGATTACTCAGGCTTCAGTTCACTGGCTCAGATTGAAAGCCTGGGGGGCTTTTTCCAGGGAAAAAGAGAGGCAAGAGAGGCTTTGCTCAGGCTGTGGCTGGTTTTCCTCCAGGTCCGTGGAAGAACGTTGAGCCTGGCAGTGAAGAGGAAGAGACAGAAAGAGGTGAATAGTGATGTTACTTCTCCTTCATTTCTTGCTGACTGAGCAAATCAAGCCATGCATGGTTGCTGAACCCTGTTCATTTTTTTACATGATGTTTATCAACCCACTTCTGCTTGGCTCTCCACAACAGTGCTACTGAATGTTTCTGTTACTGCGGAGTTCAACACCATGGACTGCAGCCCAGCCACTTGGCTGAATGTTAGTGACATCACTCAATCCTCATTGGGGGCTGATGGTGTTAAAGAGGTTAGGGAGAATAGAAGATCTTCACTGCAACAATTAGCATCCCAAGTCAATGTGGCACTCAAAAGTGGCATGATCAGTAACCAAAACAAACTCATGTCGTGTCACATAATACCACAACTCATCAAAACTCATTTGACAGCTAAGATTTCATGCCAAAAAGCTGCACAGCTCTGCTCAGCAGGCTACAGTTTCAACTGTTAAAGAGGACGGTGTGTTGCTCCTTGTCAAAGTCCTGGGACATGACTGAACCCAAGACTCAATTTGGGTGTGTCTGTTTGGAGAATTGAGTGTTTCTGGAAGCCTATATTGTGAAAAATGGTGGCAGAAATGAGATACAAAGCATATATAACCTGCTAACCCTAAAAATGTCCTCTTTCTTGTCTATGGGCATAAAAGACCTTTCCCTATAGAATACTTCAGATACTGAGAAACAGAGAATGCAAGATGATAGTTGAAAGGGTTGGTAGGGAGCCCAGCCCCTTTGGGGGCCTCCAATGCCCTGGTGAGGGGGTAGATGTATACAACCCAGGGACACAACATAGGCAGCTTCATATTTTCAAAAGGGATGCAGTAGATACTTTACTTATTGTAAAGAAGTGGGCATTCCATGATGGTCAAATGGGAAGACCCACAATAATGCCAACAGTCAGAGGGGGCAGAGAATGCCATCTGGCACCTGCCAGTAACCTTTAGTTAGATACCTAATACATCCTGACTTGCTTTGACAAATCAGAAGCTTATGATGAAAAGTTTCTTATGGACAGCAAGGTAAGTCCATCTTGCAATTTTTTTTCAGGATATTTTATAGGCCAAGTTACCACTATTTGTATTTAGGCCTGGCTATTTCTGTTTTGGATTGGGGTTATATCAAGCTAAATTAACTCACCCCTCTTCTTAGCCCAATTGTAAGCAACAAATTATTGTTGGACAGATGCAGATCAGTGGCTTTTTCATTTGCTTTGCTCATTTCTTTTTGTACATGTTGATAATGAACAAATATGTCATCAATGTCTGAGTTTCAGTTACTGTCATTGACATCACTTGGGCTGTCATATGCCATGCCATTTCAACAAAGCCATGTATTTATTTACTTTTCTTGTCCTTTTTTGTAGTGGGAATGTAGGTCAGAGTTCTTCACATATTCTCCAGCAGATAATCAACCAGACTCACGGTGAGGTGCAACTCTCAATCACCTTTGTCCAAGTGAACCCACACTTCTGAAACCATGCATTCTTTTCCATGCACACAAGAAATGGGCTAGGTCGATCATACAATAGCAGAGCATGTTGACCATATTCCCTGCGCTCAGGAAAACTGGAATGAATATCCTGTTCATGGTGAGTTTCTGGGTAACAGATGAACAAGAGATGTATGTGGATAGTGTACAGTCAATCATCCAGGTTTTAGGAAGGGCCTGTGGCTTGGGCTCTTTTGCTTATCTCTTTGACTGGGCAGTTCTGGGGCCTGATTATCTCAGCAGCAGTTGGCATGAAAGCATGGATCTGGCTAGAGAAAGCCTTTCTTTCAGTTTCGGATGTTGTCAGGCTGGTCTGTTCACCCCATTGTTAAGGTTGCATCAGCATGGTAGTTTCTACCATGGTATAGATATTTTATTGGCAGGGTTCTGAGAAGAGGTACATCACTATCAATTTGAATACTCAGTGTGTTGGAAGGGCACTGGTTTAAAGTCAGTATGTGGTGAATCTGAGAAATGATGCAATTTGGGTCCTAGAGGATTGTTTACTCCAGTATAACCAGCTGAGATGTTCTGCTCTCACTGCAGGGGACAAACCCAAGTATTGAGCTTGTCATAATCCTCTACATCTGCCATTGCCAGAGTGGTATATGCCCTATGGGCCTCCACAATTAGGTAGGGTACTATGGCCTGGCTCCTTTCCAGCTTACACCAGCATTTGAACTTTGTGATGGTTTCAATGGTGTGTATAAAAGCTAGAATATCATCTGCTGCAAATGAGGAGTGCTTGGACCAGTTTCTGAGGACATGCAGGCAAACTGAATTGGCACTAAGGCTCCAGCCACCACTTAGAACAAGTGAGCAATGTCTTGAGACACCTCTTCTTGTTGAAGGATGCACTGTAGCAGTTCTTCCATAGAGGGAGAAGCTGGAAATGGGGCAGTGGTGTTATGGTGTGGAAAGAAAATGCACACTTCAGAAGCAGTGAGGAAAAAGTAATAATCACTAATGTTGGTTATTCAGGCTTCAGCACACAGGCTTGACTTGAGAGCCTGGTGTGTTTTTTTTTTCCATAGGAGACTTGAGGAAGGCTGAGGGAGGCAAGTGAGGCTTTGTCCAGGCTTGTTTTCCTTGGGGGTGGTCTTGGATGAGGAGTGTATCAAGGAAAAGGAAGCAACAGAGATTAAGTGAATAGTGACATTCCTTCTTTGGTATTTCTCACTGACAGCATGTCAATACATTTTCCAGGCGAGGCTACAATGCTGCAGGTCAGGTTCCTGTGTCCACATTCTTGAAGTGATGTTTAGCAATGTGCTCCTTCACATCACTCAACAATGGTGGTTCAGAATATTTCAGCACCATGGAGAGCATGCCAGCAATCTAGAGCAGCTCACAGGTTGAATTTTGGTGCCAACCATCCCAGTGTGCATTAAAATGTGCAGAAGTTTGTTCTGTGTAGAAGATAAATTATTTTCACTTAGAAAATCAACAAAACATGTAATTTGACCAGGGGCATGGAAACTGTTGTATGCAACTGTATAATTTACTTGATTGCAATTACCTGAGTACTTACTTTTCTGTTTATTCACAGCCTCAAAATATTTTTATCTGGCTTCTTATGGCTCTACTATGCTAGATTTATAGCAATTCTGTGTACCTAATAAATATACAGTGGTCATCAGTCTCACTTTGTCTTTGTTTAAGGACCTGTTGAATCACATGGTAATGGACTTTGACACTTATGACACAGAAGAGCACTGCACAGATTTTTGTCACTTGGTTTTGCTGTGTTTAGGGTTTGTTTGTTTTCACATGTTTTTTTGGGGTATTGTTGGGTTGGTACCTTGAGCTTGAGGTACCTTGGGGGGTGGGGAGGGTTACTGTCACATCTTGTCCTGTCCCTTTAATGTTCTGTCTTGTTTAGCCCTGCCTTTTAATGGTTTGTTACGCTCCTTTATTTAAACCCTTGTGTGAATGTATGCTGTTGCTAGTCGTTGTTTCATAGGCTTTGGTCAGTTTCTCTTAATTTATGGTCCATTAGTCTCTCTAGTCATTTTTGCTTGTTTCTTTGTTTGCGTTTTAGTGTGAGGCGGGTCAGGGATTGAAGGGCGAACGCAGGCAGAGATACTTAAAATGGGGTTTTATTTACAGAACATTTAACAGATAAACAAAAAGCAGCACGAGGGCTGAAAACATGAACTGACACAAAGACTAGGATTAACACTAAGATATTATATAAACAAAAGGAAATCAAACCTGGGTTGTAGACATAGAAACAGGATCAAGACAGGTTAGGGATTACAATGACAAGGCTGGAGACAAGGCACGAACAAGGCATAACCAAATCAAACAAAGACAAGATACAACCAAACCAAAGACTAGACACAACCAAATTAACCCGCCCGGGAGTGATACACAAACAGGACTATAAAGGGGAAGACTAATGACAAGGGATACAAAACACCTGGGCATGATTAACACAGGACAAGACAGGAAGTACATATATGGGCGTGCAATACATAACTTGAACACAAGAGGGAGACATAAACACAGAGACCGGAACAGAGGACATGAGGTGACATTTAGATGACATTTAGTCTCTTTAATGCTCAGTGTATTTGTTTGTAGATGTTTGTGTCAACATTCACCAGGTGATTAAACCACTTGACACATTTATCAGCATATGTGTCTGCTTCCCTTCATTTGAGCCTGCATTTGTGACACTATTATATAACAGAGGTTTTCAAACTTCTTAGCAGCAACCATTTTTGTCCATTAATTTAAAGGTAATCTAGGCAAGACAAAGTATTTCACTTGACAGTTACTGAAAATACAAAAGGAAATATTTTTTTTTTACTTTATGAGATAGCATGCCTTCTTGCTCTGTATCATCTGGTCCCACTACTTGAGCCATCTTTGGAAAAACAACAAATTTCATTATATAATTATAAAATATAAATTATACAAAATGTGACTTATTATTATCCTCAGCTATGGAATTCACTCCCACCAGATCTTCGTATCTTCGCACTGATTCAATCTCACTCTTCAAATCTAAATCAAAAACCCATCTGTTTAGATTAGCTTATTTGACTTGATCTCATCTGCATTGGCTGTTTTTTATTGCATTTACAAATCTTATTTTTATACTGTGTTTTTACTTATTTATACTTTATTTTTTATTTTTATTTTTTATATGTTCTATTGATATGTACGGTGACCTTGAGTGTCTAGAAAGGCGCCTATAAATAAAATGTATTATTATTATTATTATTTATTATTATTATTATTATTGTGTTTGTTCACAGCAGCACCTTTTGACATATCTTCATAAAAACTCAACATTGTAAAATTGTTAGAATTTTGTCTTTAACCAAAAAAACGTTCAAATATAGGAGGAAATGTTGACATATCAGTGATGCTTTTGTAGCAAATGGCAAACTAGGCTTGCCTAATGTTGTTGTTGTTTTGGTAAAATGTAAATGTATTTTTTGTTATCCAGAGTCTGACAAATAATAAAAAAAAAGAGTACAAAGAGAGAGAGAGAGAGAGAAAGAGAGAGTTCTTCCTGCCTGTTGCGGCATCCCTGGCCACGCCCCCTGCCTTGTTTCTGTCTCTGTCATGTGTACCATGTGCTCTTGTTTATGTTTGTGGGCACAGCCCATGACAGCTGCCAGGACTTATGGACCCACGGTGACTGGGGGGTTTCGCCCACCCTCTTCTGCCTATGTCCTTGGACTTGGTGATTGATAGTTTATGGACCTTTTATTGTGACTCCACATGGCACTTGATGTCACTGTGCATACCCTATAGGTTTTTTTTTGCCATGGACACCTGGGGTGTATTGTGACATTTTTGGTTTAGTTTTAGTTGTTTAGAGTTTCTCATGGTTTTTGTTCATGTTTTCATGTTTTGGGGATTTTTCACATCTTTTTATGGTTGATTTTTCATGTTTATGCTTGTTCTTGTTGTTTCTTGCTTTTTTATTTTTGTTATTTATTTTTTTTTCTTTTTTGTTGTTTTCATTTAATGTTGTTTTTCATGGTTTGTGTTTCTTGTTTCTTGTTTTGTTTTTATTTTATAATTCATGGATGTTGTTCTTGTTGTTTCATGGTTATTCTTGCGTCTTCGTTCTTGTAGGTTGTGTTTCAAGTTACATTACATTACATTACATTGCATTTAGCGGACGCTTTTATCCAAAGTGACTTACAATAGTGGGAAAGTACAAATGCGAAAAATACTAGAGTTGTACTAGTATTTACTAGTACTATTACACTAGAATTAACATTTCGATATCGAATGCTGAGTGCATATCAGTACTCATGGGGAGTATTTGGGATCACTAGAGCAGGTGCTCTTTGAAGAGCTCGGATTTTAGGAGTTTCTTGAACCCACTGAGGGACTCCTCTGCTCTAGTGGCGGTAGGCAGCTTGTGCCACCATCTGGGAACTACTGAGGAGAACAGTCTGGATTGAAGTTACATCCTGTTCTTGTTTGGGGTTGTTGTTGTTCCTTGTGGGAACTTGAACACTTGTTTTTACTGTTTTGTTATTCAGGTCCTGTGACCTGCCTTATGCTGCATCTTTGGCCACACCCCCTGCCTTGTCTTGATCTTGTCATGCAAGCCATATGCTCTTGTTTACCTTTGTCATGTCTTGTCTTTGTCATGTCTTTGTCTTGCCAGAGCAAAAGTATTGTTTTGATTCATAGCCATAATGTTTTTGTTTCAGTTCCTTGTCAATAAATTCACGTTGTTCTTAGGTCCTGCTGCTTCCATCTCCCTTGTCTGCTATAGCTCTTACATAGAGAGATATCTAAGATAAAATAATGTATTTTTTTTTTACATACAAAAAGGAGGTCATTCAACCAAATATAAATGTCATATCCTACCTCTGCCTCATCCAAGTCCTCGTCTTTGTCTACGTGTTTTGGGTTTATTTACGTTTGCCATGTGCATTTATTTGTGCAAATGGCACTGGTTTTGACTAAACAGAGTAACTTCAATCATTTGTTTATAATCCACCTATTCATTTCAATTGTTGTTTCAAATATGTAAGACAAATCAATATTAAAATCAAATAAGCAAGCTGTTTCAGAAACACATTTATTTGAGCAAGCTTTACCTGAGAAATGGCAATGAGGAAAACAAACAGCTTCAAATGTCAGTTCTCTTCTGCTGTCAAGAGTTAAAAATAAAATCTTGAGCAGGTCTAATTTGAGCTTTTAAAACACATAAATATGCACTTATGTACTGATCACAAAATGTGTTCTATGTTCTATTTTATCTCCTCCAATTGCCCCCCTGCCTCCCACCTTAATGCATTTGTATACTTGGAGTTCTCTCAAGAACCTTCACAGCAAGCTTCTGAGATACTTTTCCAACAAGACTGAATTAGACTTCTTTTTTTGGCTTCTGAAAAGCTTTCTGAGGAGCATAAAAATGCATTTCAAAACTTGGAATAAAGTAATAGAATACCTAAAACTGCACTGTTATAGTTTTAAAAACATATCCTTGTGTACAAATATTTCTATTTTCTGTGTTTAGTTGTGTTTCCTCCTTTATTTTAATTATTCCTGCCTTTTTCTTCCCCACCAAATCCCTCATTTGTACAAAGAGGCTTATTTGCCCTGCAACTTCTGCAGAAGTATAAATAGAAAGCTAGATAATCTAATATTACTACAGTGATACATACACATTGTTCTCATTAGATGAACAGTATTACAGCATTTTGCCTTTAAGCGTGAATTAGTAATCACATAAATAAATAATCAATAAAACACAACTTAAAGACAATACTAGAGTGAGTCAAAATTGATACACTTTAGTTTTATTCAAACTGCTGACTCCAATATATTATCAGCACTTTCTGTACTAGGTCACTGACTCCATAATAACTGCTGTACATGTTTAAACATGTTACATAAGTTCATTTATGACTGCAGTTCAACAACATTTGGCCACTATACTTATGATTTACATGAAGCAAGAGATGTGTACAGACCTGGTCAGAACTACGTCACTCATTCATTCGGCTTCCTGGCCAATCACAAGTTACTACTCAACTTTAAAAGGATGTATTTAGTTTCTACTCTATCAATTGCAGGCGCTGATGCATCAGTGTCAACCTCTTTTCTCCTCACCACCACCAGGGTGGTCCCGGACCTGTTGCCCAGGGGGTGGGTCAACCCATGCCATTTATTTGGCAGTATCTGCTCTAGACCAAATGCTGCAGACCTAGGCTGGGGATGGTGTCTATGCCAAAGACCCAAATAATTAATTCCACTGCTAATACCATTTTCCTGACTTTTCAAGGCAGAACTGGTGACATGATGAATGCATCACTGAGAGTAAGCCTGAGAGTAAGTGGCAGAGTATGGAATGGAAACATTTTCAATCACATCTGCAAGAAAAAGTGCAAAAATCAACAATCAGATGGAAAAAAAATTATGCTTACAGTTTTCTGGGATTTTTGACAGCCAGTATTTGAATATTATCAGTGAAAAAGTTCAATAATCAACAGTGCTCATTACTGTAAAATGCTCACTGATGAGCTGAAACCTAAATTCAAACAAAACTACTGCTAACACTCCCCAAAAACCTTTATTTGAGGTGTTAAAGCTCCTCCTCCTAGTCCTGATCTAACCCCATCGAACCTGTTTGGTTCCCTGAAAGAAGTCATAAGAGTATGCAGATTCACATCTGTTGAACACAGTGAACTTGTTAACACGCTACGTAGGTGATCAATTCACATTTTTTCCATTCCACTTCACATTTCCCAGGCTGTTTTTGATGTGTGCCCCTAACTACAGTGAGAGATTCACATACTTACCAAGAGAAGTGTTTTAGAATAAAGTTACTGCACTGTTTTCAAATGTTGTAAATGAATTGATATTAGAACAGAACAGAAAAGAAATGAAATATTTTAATATTAATCTGCAACCATTTTAAGATGTTATTTACAGTTCCCTCTACCAGAATACTCATGTACCTATTCATGGGAAACCTTGAAGACCCATTACCCAAACTCAATTCAGATGAATTTGAGAAAAAAGAAGAAACATGTTCTGCTTAATCCTGGTCAGGGTTGTGGTGAGTCTCCTACCCCTTCACCACGCACAGGGCAGGGCATTACAATATCCTAGCTAAGCACAGGACAGGGCACCAATCCATCACTGAGCATAGGCAAGCCCACATACATGGACAATATAGAATACCCAAATCACCTGACCTCCATGTGTTTGTTCTGTGGGAGGAAACCTACACAGACATGCAGACAACATGGAAACTCCACCAAGATGGAGAACCCAAGACCTCAGTGCTGAGACAAACGTGCTAACCGTGCCAGTTAGAGAACAAAACTATGAAACTGTGTTGTAATCATTGTATTTGAAGTTGTTCTGACTTCACATTTTTCATTTATTTTAGTATTTAAAACAATTAAAAAATACAAATCTGCTCTTTTTTGTTCCTGAAAAAAAAAAAGATTTTTGTGAATTCTAACATTTATTATCCAGGACTACGAGCCTTTTCAGTTTTGATGCTGTGTAAGACTCATGTGTCCTCTTTGTCTCATGCTATTTCTACTGAATCAGGACAATCTCATGGGACTTTTTTATATTGCAACATGTGAGCAATATTTTTTTCCTCTGGGTATCCTTCAACAGAACGTCACTGTTTATTTGACTGAGCTTAGATTGAAATTGAAGTGATTTCACAAAAGTTGTGACTTCCAAGAAGTAAACAAGAGATGCAGCAAAGACCAAGGTCGCTTCTCAATTTGGCCAAAGGACTTTTTAAACCTGCTTATCAGATGATCATTCTATCACCCAACTGAAATAAGGTTAAGCTTGATTAAATTTGCTTTGTCCTCTTCAAGCGACATTGATCTTCAACAGATACTGGTATAATTGGGAAAGGGTAATTATTTATTTATTCATTCATTTCTTTACACCTCCGCTGGTCAAAGGCATATGAAAATTTTACAGTCTATCATTTTTTTCCTCTGCTATTTCTGATACATTTTGATTTGGTGGTGATGTTTATTTCTTTTAAAACTCTGCCACTTTCCAACTTTTCCTTCTGAGATATTTCCGACTTATACATGTTGTGTGGTTTAATGTATAAATACATGTTTAATGTTTACACAATCATTTTCCAATCTCTATCCTTGATATATTTCATCCATTTTTGTTTTAATGTCGATAATGTTTGAATAGTAATTTACTCAGAATGAAATTTTCTAATAATTTGACATTCTGGATTAAATTATATTCATGACGTATAAGCCAAACTCATCAATGTTAAAATATCAAAGGTTTGAAATTTTACATTACATGTAATAATTATTGAATGTGAGTTTTAAGCTCAAGCCAACCACTTCGTCTAGCAAAATATTGCAATTTTACAATTTTAAGTGTAAGAGTGGGGCTGCTGTGGTCTGGTGTTTAGGGATCTGGTCTTGTGACTGGAAGGTCACCAGTTTGTTCCCCACACAGGTCACGACTCAAGTGCCCTTGAGCAACGCCCAACTGCTCCCCAGGCGATTTCAGGAACATTTTCTCAAAGCCTAGTGTGGCAGAAAGTTTAATCTAATCTTAATACAACAAAAATCGACTTGAATGAACGTATGTTAGGTCAGGGACAGAATTGTGACCATTTAGGTATGAAACTGACCATTCTGTCACGTTTTATTGTGGAGAAGGAATGTGCCGGGGTGGTTCTGCTCCATGTTTGAATGTGCCAAATGGACTGAATTGGAGCCAAAAATCAGTGTATAGTTTTAAATGCTTGCTTTGAGTAGGAAGATCAATGGTGACTGTTATAAGATTAGTGTTGATGATGTAGGCTAATCTATTTTCTGTTAATCCTGTTTGGTTCACTTGTTCAATATCTCTTTAACTCACACACTCACTTTTTTCACTTACTCATTCACTCACTTTAATTCACTCACTAATTATCTGTCACTCACTTTCATTCACTTTCTCACTCACTTAAATTCAATCACTTATCTCTTTCACTGACTATCTTTCACTCTCTCACTCCCTCACTCACTATCTTTTACACAACAACTCATTTATTCACTCACTAATTATCTTTCACTCACTCACTTTAATTCAGTCACTAATTACCTCTTTCACTCACTGTCATTCAATCACTATCTTTTTCACTCATTTACTCACTCATACCAGTACACTATACCAATAAAAGTCCTTGGGCATAACTCCTAATGCTAGTCACCTACAAATATATCATGGTCATTGTAATAAGTCACTAAGAGCACCTGCCAAATGCATAAATATAAATGTAATATATCTCACTCATTCATTAGATTGCTTTACTTTCTTTTTGTAAATTATGTAGTTGAATTGCTGGTGTTTTGAATGGTCAGTATTTGTTTGGTTTAATACAAGTTTATATTTTACACTTTCTTCTCTCATGCTGCTGCATGATCCTAAAACTGATATATCCTACTGCATTTCTTTTTTGAGGTTGTAAATAAAAAATGCTCTTGATGTAAATGTTGAAATTTGCAAAGTTGGACCTGTTTTGTAGACTGACTCTGGCTTTGACTTTTTAATAAAATGTATCATCAACTTGAATCAAAGTCATTAGGGAATTTTCCACTGCAGATACGGAGACATGAACATAATGCACAATTTCAGTCCTATTGACATCTCACAATATCCTGCTTTTGCTAAAACCTTATTCTTTTTTTACACAGGATCAGAATTAGCCCTAGATCATGTTAAATTACTGCTCATCTAAACAATGAAACAAGGACGATGCTACTTTACTCAGAGTTCCCACTCTACCTGGAAATCAGGGAAAACCTGGAAATTGAGTTTCACTTTATCCAGTCAGGGAAAAGTCAGGGAATTTGAGAAAAATGCCTCAGTATAAAAGCAGAGTTCCATTCAGACTGGGTCTTTCTCTCTGTTTCTTGTATATTTGCCCTTATTTCTGTATTAATGCATGGTAATTGGAGATGTGTCAAAATAGGTGAAAATAGGTTGAAATAGTTATCCTGGAATTTTGAAAAATCATCAGGGAAAACTCAGGGAAAAATCAGGAAATTTTGTTGTCCTGAAAAAGTGGGAACCCTGTTACTTCACTTTACTTTAATTAACAGTAGGCTAGTATAGATTGGTATTCTTGGATGATGATTAATTGTTGCAATATCTGATTCCTCCCCAGACGCAATGGACATTAAGAGATTATTTACATAAAAGCAGAAAGTTAGTCAGAAATTTCCCCACAGGACAGTTTTTTTTCTATATCAAGTTAGTGCAGTTAGTTGGCTAGTCAGTGTTAGGTGATACACCAGCTAGCTTAATGACATCAAATTTGTCACTAAGTTGTTATCAACAATTAAATCGTATTGTAATGGCAAGAATGAGGCCAAATTCACTGACTTATTTCAGGTGGCAATAGAAAAACAAAAAATGCTTAATCCATCTCCATCTCACGTAACGTAGGAGCCTGATACTGGAGTGTGAGTCAGAGGCAGATCAGCATGTAGGGACAGTGCAGAGAGTGCTGATGCTGAGGTGAGGGATGAAGGGTACTGGGCAGTTGTGAATGAAATCTAAAATGTAAACTCAAATCAGTATTTATTTTCAGTGCATTCTAGTCAGTTGTGTGAACTTCATGAAAGACATAACTGATTTAACCCCTTCAGACCCACATTTTTTCTGCTGGGCCAAATTTTTAAACTGATTGTGACTCCTCTCCAACATAAAAACAAAGTGGAAAAAACTAATTTTTGTTAACTCATGTTTTTAATAGTATTTTTTCATGTATATTCCAATGGACACCACAACACAATGAGCGTAAAATGTCATAAAAACTTAGGAAAAATAAGGCTGAGTTTTTCCACATAGTAATCAATCAGGTATGACCTAAACATCTGGAACTGGATGTTTGCATGGGTTTGAGTCTGTGTATACAGTGGCTTGCAAAAGTATTCATACCCCTTGAACTTTTTCACATTTTATCACCTTACAACCACAAACTTAAATGTATTTTATTGAGATTTTAAGTGATAGACCAATACAAAGAACAACATAATTGTGAAGTTAAATAAAAATGATACATGGTGTTCAAAATTTGAATTAAATAAAAATCATTAAAGTATGACGTGCAAAAGTATTCAGCCCCCTATACTCTGATACCCCTCAATAAAATCCAGTGCAATCAGTTGCCTTCAGAAGTCACTTTTGGCCTAAACGCAAAGCGCTATGTGTGGTGGCAAAGTAACACTGTTGATCACCCTGAACACATTATCCCCACTGTGAAACATGGTGATGGCCGCATCATGCTGTGGGGATGCTTTTCTTCAGCAGGGACAGGGAAGCTGGTCAGAGTTAATGGGAAGATGGATGGAGCTAAATTCAGGGTAATCCTGGAAGAAAACCTGAAGGAGGCTGCAAAAAACTTGACAGTAGGAAGGAGATTCACCTTCCAGCAAGACAATGACCCTAAACATACAGCCAGAGCTACAGAGGAATGGTTTAGATCAAAGAATATTCATGTGTTAGAATGGCCCAGTCAAAGTTCTAACTTAAATCCCATTGAGCATCTGTGGCAAGACATGAAAATTGCTGTTCACAGATGCTCTCCATCCAATCTGGCTGAGGTATTTTGTAAAGAAGAATGGGCAAAAATCTCAGTCTCTAGATGTGCAAACCTGGTAGAGACATACCCCAAAAAACTTGCAGTTGTAATTGCAACAAAAGATGGCTCTACAAAATATTGATAGAGGGGGGCTGAATACTTTTGCACATCACACTTTAAAAATTTTTATTTGATTAAAATTTTGAAAACAATAAATCATTTTCATTCCACTTCACAATTATGTGGCACTTTGTATTGGTCTATCACTTAAAAGTTCAATAAAATACATTTAAGTTTGTGGTTGTAAGGTGACAAAATGTCAAAAAGTTCAGGGGGTGTGAATACTTTTGCAAACCACTCCACTGTAGTTCTGAACATGCACATGACCTTAATAGGTATATCACAGCATGGGTAGGGAACAACAGTGAGGTCATCACCAGGAAACCCAGAAACTACAAGAAGAGAGGGACAAAAACGCAATCTGAACATGCACATGACCACAAGATGTATGATTTTAGATACTCTACAAGAACATTTTGTACAGAAAAAAATATATATTTACAAATGTATAATCATGAATAAATAAACTGTGTGACCATACTTTACTTCTTATCTTACAGGTATTGTGTCTCTTTATATACTGACACTAAACATGTGTTAGCTAAACTCGCCCAACTCCTGATGTCCATTGCAATCCTGTAAATTAATGATATGCTATATGTTCAAAATACCTTCAAATATTATCACTTGCAACAGTTACAATTATGCTGACAGCAAATTTGTTTGGCCAGCATGAAGATAAATTTATATTTTGATTGAAAGTAAATACTTACTCCTCCCTCTCTGCAGTTTCTCCATGATTGTGGTTGGATAATCAGGATCCAGTCAGTAACCAGCATTATTGGTATCATTCAATTGCAGGGTATTTATTGGTTTATAGACAGAAAATGTCATGTCCATTGCAATGGATGATGGGTCCGGAGGGGTTTTAAAGACATAATCTAGAGCAACTTAAACAACTTCATTTTATTCTGGCCAGTATGCAAATGATAGTCCTATTTAATTTTAAATTTCATTTCTAGGAGCAACATTGGGAAAATCAGTGTATAAGGAATAGTGGAATGGAAAACAGTGCAAGAAGGGAGATGGATGTTATTCCAAGTGGATTGTGAAGGAAAGAGGGATAAAAAGTAATAATGAACCTGTAAACCTATTTTGTTTTAGTAATTACAGTGGTAACCCTACTTACGAGCATCCCTACTAATTAGTATTCCAGGTAATGAGTCAAGATCTCTGAATATTTTTGTTCCAGGTAACGAGTAAAATTCCAAGTAAAGAGTAGCGTAAATTAGTTCAAGTATGCCAACTGCTAGGGGCGTGGCAGTTGTAGCATCCCTTAGGTGCTAGCATAGAAGAAGTCAGTCATTACCTTTGACCGCTGTCCAGTGAAAGTGAAAGTGCTAGTGAAAGCGACGCAAAGAAAGCAAAAGGTAGTGAACAAGAAAGTTAGATCAATTTTACATTTACTTTTCATATGATAAGTGTAACCATGCCATACACGTACGGCCGTCCTCCTGTCCTCCTTAGCTACCAACCATACACGTGCACCGTCGTTCTCCCTCTTAGCTGCCAGCCTACACGAGCACCGTCGTCGTCTTGTTTATTTAAAAAAAAAAACCCATATAAACACATTATTTAGCATATTAAAGTATACTGTATATTGGCCGGCTGACACGGATTAATCAGTTTTACATGTATTCTTATGGGGAAAATGTATCCAGCTAATGAGCAAACCAGCTAATGAGCTCGGCTCCTGCATGGATTAAACTCATAAGTAGGGTTACCACTGTACAAGCAGACAAAACTGACAAAAAAAATATTTTTGTGTCACCATTGCTTGACAGAGTGTCATTTTGTGTTATGAAGGCTGATGATGCCTTTTTTAACAACCTGTTAAAATACACCAGAATGCAGGAAATGGCATCTACTTATTAAAAATTTTCCCTCACATAACGAACCCCCCCCCCCACAAGTGTGCCACCCCCACATTACAAATGGTTCTGATGCCCAATTCTGACACACGTGTCAAGCGAAGGATGTGGAATCAAAAGAAAATTGAAAGCATATGTATAACACTTGTACAAACCGGATTCCAAAAAAGTTGTGACACTAAACAA